>JABUQX010013177.1:45000-52500 GCA_015478945.1 Trachelipus rathkii | reverse complement strand
GGTGGAGCCACAACCATACCCTTTCAACAAACCCTCCATTCACTCCCATTAAGCACCTTTCTTCTCGCCTCGGCCAAACTCACATTTCTCCTCCAGGCATTCCGTTCTACTAAACTCAATCCACTTTTTTTTTCGGTTCATCTCCCAGGCAGTGTCGATTCCCAGCAGCAGTTCACCACTAACTAGCCTTCCGCTTAATCAAACCGGACTATTCATCCATCCTTTTCCACATAAAACCATCTCAACGTGCCTTCATCATTTATTCTTTCATTTACCCTTTCTTCACACCACACAATTCATCTAATACGTTCATTCTGCAATTTTATCGAAATATCCTCTACCCGCTACACGCCCTAAGAATTATCATCTGAACACATTGTACTTTAATCTATACCTCTTATCCCAGATCATAGTCTCACTACTATACAATAGCACAGGTAACAACATACCCTCATGTAAGACCTAGCGCAACTTCAAGATTGTCCATTACATCCACCAAGGATTGAATTGCACCAGCCACCTTCCTCGGATCACAACTTTCCTACTCACATTTTGCATGCATCCATCCATATTTATCAACATATATCCTATAAATTTCAACTCAGAAACTTGTTCCAGCTACTCACCATCATAAAACAACTTCACACCGAGGACTATACTCACTCATAACCTTACTTTTATCAACGTTTACTTTCAAACCTTACCTTTTAACACCCTGCCAAAATCTAACTACAATTTCTCTCAAACTCTTTCAGATTGCCACACAAACCAAATATTCCGCACATAATAATAGGTATGGCTCCTCCAACTCTCTTCCCATTCTCCATATTCTAACACCATCTATTGACCTTCACCTCTAAGTCTTTCATAACCATCCATATGAACAATATGAATAACCAAGGAGACATAAACACATCCCTGCCTCACTCTACTATTAATTATTAAAACAATCACTTTCGATTCCATCTTATTCTTACACACGCTCGCTATCTCAAACATACTATTTGATTCCATTCAAGAAGCATACACAAACACCATATATCCACTTAACACCTCCATAAGATTTTCCCTATTAATCTATCATTAGCCTGTGCAAATCCATAAAACCTAAATACAATTTATTCTTCTTCTCCCTCATTTTCTGAATCATTTGTTTCAATGAATAGATTTCATCCACACATCATCCTCTACCACTTCTAACGCACATCTTTCTTCCCAATCAGTTCCTTTGTACTCGCACGCACCTTTCGACCAAAATATCAGCATATATCTTCCCTAACACTCATAAATTAATTCTCCTATAATACCTACAGTTACGTTATCCCCTTACTCTTATATTAAGGGTACTATTACTGCTCTCCTCCAATACCTTCGAAATATATACCCTCCATAAACTCTTTGTTACACAACTTCAAATCAAATCAATCACTATCTTCGCTCCATTCTTATCATCTTCACCATATTTCCTCATTACCTGCCCAGATTTACCCTTCTGTCAACTTATCGTACACTAATCCATTACTAACAATACAATGAAGACGGGGCCTACTTACTAATGACCTCCATTCCCAAATACCTATTCCTTCTATAGCACTATCAGAACCAATCATTAGTGCCAAATGTTATGCAGATTCGAAGTGTTCCCTCCACACTCCCACTCACATGATTTCATCAGTACGAAAGCACCATCCCTCCTATTCATTCTAAGCAGATTCCCCTACTTCCATCTTTAACCTTCGCTTCCTTCCGAAGAGCTTCCTGTTTTCCGTTGTAAGTCTCATGCAATCCACCTCCAAATGCTTCATTTACCTCTTTTTTCCTCCTCTGTATCTTTTAGTATGCCTTTTTTCCTCATTATTTAATTCCAAACATCTTTTGGAAAATCTCATCATCGGCTTTTAGTATATTCAACCACGTTTCTTACGTTTACTTACACCGCTTGCATCACCTCTTTTATTCACCACTCATCTCAGTTGACATCTACTTCCTACTTAGCATATCCGAATACTATCTTTTGACACTAACAACTGGCTTCCCTATTGCTTACAGATTTGTCAGTTTCAACGTCTATCACATTAAACGATTGTCTCTTGCAGCGCTTCTTAAATACTTATCCTTGCATTACCTTGTTCACTTAACTTCTCACTCTTTAATTCTACCACTTCCTTCCTTATCACCTTCTCCTCCATCCAAACCCCCACTTAACTTTAATTTTACATTAACACAGCAATACCGATAATCAATCTCTAACCCCCTCACTGATTAACATCCAACACATACTTCTTAGCCAACACAAATCATCATACTTTTTCACTTCGATACCATCTCACTACACCAACTCTAGTTAATACCTATGAGTACTCTTCTGTTAATAGGAAACTCATTTAACTTACACCACAACCTCTCTCCTACAGAATCGATCACCTTCCTACCTTCCCATTTCTCCCGACACCCCAAAGACACCTGTGTTATACCGTCCCTTTTTTGATCACCTAATCCAACCATTATAGGTCATTCATACACAATCAATCTGAAGCTCCTACTCACCCCATCCAAAACATCATTCAGATCTATCCACAAAGATCGCACTCCTTCAACAATTACCCTCAGATGGACCATATGACACAACCACACAATACCTTGACTTTCAAACTTAAATTTAGACCATTTGAATTCTATACTCACATACAAAAATCTACCAATAGCTCTGCTTACACAAGTCACCTCATCCAGATGCAGACTCCTTCTCTCCCTCTCTCATCTTGTCCATACCGCCACAAACAGCATGTATCACCCACACCACTCAATTTTCCGGTTTTCTTTTCATCTTGTGTTTTCAGTCACAGCGAGCAAATCAAATTTAGCCTTTCTTAAATACATCCATCACTCTCCTCTTGTCCTCAACATTTTATTCCTCTGACATTCCATGTACCAATCGATTGATACATTTTCCGAAAGATAGAAGGTCGCTTACGGTGATCAGACCTTCTCCGAGGCATGAATTAGCATTCCTGGCAAAAGATAAGTGGTAGTGGGCAGTCAACCCAACTACCACCGTCCTTTTAATCGCCTTCATACGACACGCAGGACATACGATGTGGGCAATTCTTTCTCCCCCACGCATAGGGATATAAGGATAGGGATGTCTGTACGAGGTTGTCTAGAAGAGGGGGTGGAATATAAGTATTGTGGACTATGATATTGTTGGATTAAAAGGTGTGTTTGTAATATGTGTCTAGAAATTATGGATATGGACGCAGAACGAGAAGGATCCTTAGGCACTTGGAATTGTCATGGAGAGACCTACATACATTAGCCAAATGGAAGGTAATTTCATCGCTGCGATTATGCGCCCTACTCTACTTCCACCAATAATAATACCACTACTAATAATAACAAAAAAAATAACATTAATTATAATAATAATAATAATAATAATAATAACTAATAATAATAATTATAATAATAATAATCAAATAATAATAATAATCAATAAAATAATAAAATATAATAATAATAATTAATAATAATAATAATAATAATAAATAATCAGAATAATAAAATATATTATTATATTTTTATGATATTTTTATTATGTATTTTTATATATTATTTCTTTTATTATTATTATTATTTTTTATTGTTAATATTATTATCATTATGATTATTATTATTATTAATAATAATAGTTTAATAGTTTTAGTATTATTGTTAAGATTGTATTATTATTATTATTATTATTATTATTATTATTATTATTATTATTATTATTATTATTATTATTATTATTATTATTATTATTATTATTATTATTATTATATTTATTTATTATATTTTCATTATTGTTATTATATATTATTTCTTATCATTTTATTATTTTTATTGATTGCTGGTATATTCTTATTATTTTATTATTATTTTTCAAGCTTATTATCATTATATTATATTATAATATTATTATGATTAATATTATTATATATAGGTGAATTTAAATATTGTTATTGATTTCTTTGTTAAAAAGAGGTTTTTTTATTCTTTGTTTGAGTTATTTGCCTCACTTGAGAAAGCATCATTTTGCTTAATTATAATTTTTCTTTTCTGCAATTTATAAGAAAATCATCTTAATTATACTTATTTTTAAATCAAAGCGACAGTGCGGCCCGTAATATGAGCCTTAATGAAAGGCCCTTAATAAGGCCGTATAAAGGATTTAAATTTTTTTTTCATAAATTTTATAATTGAGCCAAGGTATTATTACTAAGTCACGACATAACAAGTTTTCGAAACAAATACATCTTGACTAATATTGAACCACACACACACATATATACACGTACGCAAGTGGTGGAATATCATTGATACTAATATATCATATATAGTATCTATCATTATATATATATGATATTATCATATATATATATAATATATATATCATATATATATATATATAATATATATACTATTATATAAGTATATATATACTATATATATATATATATATAATATATATATATTATTCTATTATATACATTTCTATATATTACATATTATATATATAATATATATAATTTATAATATATATAAATATATATATATAGATATATATAAAATCCATGTTTAATGGATCGTAATTTTTTAATGAATGAAGCATACTCTCGAAAGCGCCGAAATATTTAACAAAATTAATACTGAAACAAGGCAAGTTAAAATTTAAACCTAGGGACAATAATCTCTTTTCATTTAATGTTAAAACCTTCGAGGAAAAATTAAATATAAATTTATCGGAGTCTGAATAATTAACCATCTGTAAGTTAAGGGCATTCAGTTTAGCTTTGTGTCTTAATCTACAAAGTTTCACACGGCGTGATATAAGCACTGATAGTTTGTTAGTAACAAACATGAAATCAATAAAAGACAAAACATTTCGCAAGTCAGTAAAACTAATCTGATATTGAGAGCTAACTTGTTTAAGTTCTTTAGATTTGTAGGTGATTTCTTTGTTTAAAAGTTTAAATTGGAAACCTCGGTAAACATTACTATTATATAACCTTTTAGTGAAAAGTTTAAACCTAATAAATTTAGGAAGTATATTATAGGCCTTACAGGTCCTTAGAAATTCGAGGTCGAGTTTGCGTTTTTCCTTTTTAAAATAAAGATTCTCCATGTGTCGTATAGCGCTGATGGTGGCTTGGCCATATCTTCGTCTTATAACATCAATCCAGTTTCTAGAATCCGGGAATCTTAATTTTAGGATAAAAAGTAGCACCAAGGCTTTGGACAGCATAGGAAAATCTTTAATGTTACAATTCACAACGTTTCGGAAACAACATAGTTTCCATCATCAGGCTAGAAACAAATAATAAAACGCAATAAATACAGGGTAGAGAAAAAGTACCAGCTTACTAAAGCTTCTAAATAATATGTCGTTAAGTATTAACGAAACAAAAAATAAATTAAGGAGTTAAATTTCTACTCAGCATTAATGATGACATTATTAATTTTCCTTGAACAATTAACAATAACAGACTAAGTTAAATACTCGAATTTCACAGACCTATATTAAAAATCAAAACATAATTAACAGTACATTACTGAACAAAACAATATATCATACAAAAGGGGTAACTTAAGTTACCCCTTTTGTATGATATATTGTTTTGTTCAGTAATGTACTGTTAATTATGTTTTGATTTTTAATATAGGTCTGTGAAATTCGAGTATTTAACTTAGTCTGTTATTGTTAATTGTTCAAGGAAAATTAATAATGTCATCATTAATGCTGAGTAGAAATTTAACTCCTTAATTTATTTTTTGTTTCGTTAATACTTAACGACATATTATTTAGAAGCTTTAGTAAGCTGGTACTTTTTCTACCCTGTATTTAGTATTACATTATTTGTTTCTAGCCTGATGATGGAAACTATGTTGTTTCCGAAACGTTGTGAATTGTAACATTAAAGATTTTCCTATGCTGTCCAAAGCCTTGGTGCTACTTTTTATCCTAAAATTAAGATTCCCGGATTCTAGAAACTGGATTGATATATATATATATATATATATATATATATATATTATATATATATATATATATATACTAAAATATATATAAACGTAGTATATTTATATATATTATCATATGATATAATATATATATATATATATATATATAAGGTCAATTTAAAGGCCGACATGGTCCAATGTAAGGTGTTTGAATGTTTGCAAGCCAAAGGAAGGTGCAATAATAGATAAAGAGTGTTCCAGACTTTTATAGTGAAGGATCATGTTAAGACTGAGCATAGCTGTTAAGTCTGAGGTCAGAGAAAGGATGAAACTGTGTAGAAAGACAAGTCGCATGAGATCTAATCAGAAGAGTAGGAATACGATTGGAGCAGAGTCCATTGTAATAGCGATATTAAAAGGTAAAGTGATGCCAAAAAGACTGGAGCGAGTTTGTGATAACAGGAGAATTGATAAGGCGAAAAGAAATATACTCCGCCTTCTCAAGGCGAGCTCTGTGGGCGGAACCACCCGAGATATGTGAGACGTACTCCATACAGGAGCGAACAGCACCTTTTTAAGGAGCAAACAACTGGACTGGCGTGAAGAAGTTCTGAATGTGGCTCAGATCACCCAACCACTTAGAAGCTTGTTTACAATTATAAATAATGCGATTTTTCATGAGAGATTAGGAGAAGTAACACCAAGAATGAAGATGAAGAAATTGAGCTATTGAGCTATTGAAAACGACCATGTTTTTTCTGTCCAAATTATGAATTCGAGAAAGAACAGATTTTAGTTGCTTTAAGGTCACCCTTCTAGCATGAGTTTATTGTTTTTGTGTGCTACGTCTTTCAAAACGAAAGGATTAACGAAGGGGGAGTCACGGGTATAGAAGTGGATAGGTGATGAAGTAACAAAGATAAGGTCATTGATGAAAAATAGAAAAAGAGTTGGGGATGGGACAGATCCATGAGGAACACCACCTTTAATAGCTTTAAAGGATGAACAGTGACCATCTACAACAGGTACCATAGAACGATTGGAATGGAAATCAGAGAGAAATCCACAGAAGGAAAATTAGATGCCTAAAGAAGGAAATTTATAAATCAAAGCTTTGTGCCCGACTCTATCGAATGTCTTGCCATATGTCTAGAGCCACAGCAAAATATTCACCAAAATGCTGAAGGGAAGAGAACCAAAAGTCAAAAAAGAAAGAAAATGGCCTGTAGAGCGTCCCTTACGAAAGCAATACTGGCGATCTCAGATAATTTTTATAGGAATTTTCAGATGGATAATCTTATTAGTGTGCTTGGAGTGAGAAGAATTGACAAAATTTAAAATGAGCATATTAGAAAATTGTGTGGTGTGAAAAAAAGGAATATATGAAAGAATTAATGAGAGTGTATTAAAATGGTTTGGTCATTTGGAGAGGATGGATAGTAGTGGATTCGTTACACGGTTGCATAGTGGTGTGTGTTGGAAAGCGACCGGCCGGGAGAC
>JABUQX010013177.1:37500-40000 GCA_015478945.1 Trachelipus rathkii | reverse complement strand
ATATTATTATTCCTTAGCATCTCGACTATTATAATATATTCTATAAATTGCCTATTTACGTTTATAGTATTTTTTTAGATAGAACTTAATAATTCTAATAAAAAAATAAATATTAAAAATAATTATAATATAATGAAATAATAATAAAATAGAAGATCAATCATTTTCGATATTTATCTGATCACTTAATATAGAGGAAGATCACCCCAGTATCAGTAAAAACTCTCGCGCAGAAAAAATGGAACGAGATCCTCGTAATACCTGAATTCCGCATTTAGCTCGTCATGCTCCGCACGAAGGTAAAGATAACAAACGAAACATACGTCTCTCGCATATTAATTCGCAAGACTCTAGGATGAAAACTGCTGCAAATACCGTAATAATTCCCATTCTCATTGGCATTTAATAGTATTGTTATTGATTATTTTTATTTTTAATTATAATATTAATTAATGTTAATTCGGACTGAAGCTTAATCTTATCTATTATTAATGTTTCAATATTATTATACATCACCGTAGCCTAATTTTCCTTTAAAAGTGTATTGTAAATATATATATGTGTTGTAAATGATATATATGGTATATATATATTATATATATATATATTGGAACGTTAATCTGTACCATCGGTGTCAAGATTAAGTGCTCCGAGAAAGGAGGCGAATTATATAATTTCGGAATATTTTTATTTATAAAAAATTTAAGTAATTAAGAATATTTCATTTCAAATTTTTCAATTGCAATGAGAAGTTCTACTTTTATTAAGGAAATTAATTTTTTGAAACCATGGAAGAAAAAAAAAGAGTAAAAGTGCTTCGCCTCATTACATTTTGGATATTACCGGAGAGTTTGAAATATAAAGATAATTAATTCCCACGGGTCGTTCTCTCATTCAAAATTTATCGTCTGAAGACCCCGTGTCGGTCGGTGGATCTCTCATTCAAAATACATCGTCTGAAGACTTCGTGTTGTCAACGTTCGTTCATATATATATTTGGTTATTGAGTAATTAATTATTGGACCTAACCAATAAGAGAAAGCCCTGAAGACTTTTGCAAGAAATAACTTGAGAAGAACTATATTGGACGTGACCTGAAGTCACTTGAGAAGAACTGTTTTGGACGTGACCTGTAGTCACTTGAGAAGAACTGTATTGGACGTGACCTGTAGTCACTTGAGAAGAACTGTGTATTGAGAATATTAAACGTGACCTGAAGTCACTTGAGGAGAACTGTATTTTACGTGACCTGAAGTCACTTGAGAAGAACTGTGTATTGAGAACATTAGACGTGACCTGTAGTCACTTGAGAAGAACTATATTGGACGTGACCTGAAGTCACTAGAGAATATTGGACGTGGCCTGAAGTTACTTGAAAAGAGCTATATTGGACGTGGCCTGAAGTCAACTAGAGAATATTGGACGTGACCTGAAATCACTTGAGGAAAACAGTGTATTGTGAATATTGGACGTGACCTGAAGTCACTAGAGAAGGACTGTGTATCCTCCATTGAATACGATTTATGATACAGATGATATTTGTGAATTGAGAAGAAGACGAATTTTGAAGGGATAAATTAAGATTGCTTGGCAATTTATTCTACTGCAGAATAACCTGGAGAGTCTGGTTTTAGTCTGAAGATATTCGTGTATTTACAGAATCATCAGAAGTAATTGTGAAGGTTTATGAAATTATTTGGAATCTTTGTAACCAAGATGAGATTGTGCAAGTGTAGATTACACCTAGACGAACAGATTCTTTTGTTTCTATTTTAATTAAACGAATTCCGGGGATTGTCACATTTTTATTTGTTCGATATTCCCATCTTGTGATATATATATATATATATATATAATATATAATATATATATATAATATATTATATAATATATAATATATATATAGTATATATGATATATAATATATATATATATAAATAGATTATATATATATATATATATATATTTATATATATATAAGGCATATTTGTAGATACTGTACTGTGACTTTTTTCTAGAAAAAAAATTCTCTAAGTTCAAAAAATTTCTAAGTTCAGAAAAGTTAAGTTAAGTTTAGTTTTTTAAGAAAATTACCTTAGTGGCAAGCTCTGGAATTCTTTCAGAAGCTTGCACTAAATAATTTTTCTTAAAAATAATAATTTGAACGTTACATTCTGTACAATAATTTTTTTTGAAGCTTTTACAGGTGTTTTCAGAATTCTCTTTACCTATAAAAAACTGACTTAATCAATGTCGATATTGATTTCTTATTAATATATATATATATAATATAATATATATAATATACTTATTATATATTATATATATATATATATTAGATATTTTTATATATATGTGTATAAAATATATAAACTATATATATATAATATATATATATATTATATATATATTTTACATCTATAAAATATAATAAATTTATAAACATAAATATGAACGGTTATATATATATATATATAATATATATATATTATTATATATA
>JABUQX010013177.1:20000-32500 GCA_015478945.1 Trachelipus rathkii | reverse complement strand
GAATGAGTGGCTTTACAAAGATTAGTAAGTTACTGGTTTAAAAAAATCATCAAGATAAGAATTGCAATAGCCTTATATATTTTCTTTGTACATCGATTCTCACATGTGGTATTTTCATTTTTTCATTAACAGAAAGCAGAAGTTCTGTTGGAACTTTTAAAATGTTTGAAAAATTGTTTCATTGATGTTTGCTTGAAAATCTTACAAAACAAACAACGCTTTTTTCAATAGGATTAAGAAGAGCAGTTGCTGTCACTGATTATGGAGACTGCAAATGCAGTACATAATGGAAGAGTGTATGTTAATAAAGCTGAAATCATAAATGAACTTATAACATATTTTCTTTTGATTGCAGTCTTCAAAAGATCTGAGTTTTTTTTCCTTTTTGGAAGAAGGTTTAATAAATTCAAGCTCCTCTAAAGCTTCATCAAATGCTTTAAAAATTTCTCTAGAACGTAACAATCCATTGAAACTTTCTGCCAATCTTGTTTGGCTCATTTTTATGAGTTTTGTCCATTTTGTTTCTGGGAAATCTTTCCTACATATTTCTATTAAAATAATAGTCTGCCATGGCAATCTAAAATAGTACCAAGTTGCATTCGCTATGCTATAAAGTTTCTTATGTGTTGCACTTCACATGGATGTGAACAACAATGAGCATATAACGCCGCTGGATATTTCAACAGCTTAAACACCTCTTAAAAATTTCATCATTGATTCTGCACCATCATACCGTTGACCAATTAAAAGTCACTATTTATTTGAGCGTTCTTAGTATTCCCTTCGCTAGATATTGGAAATAAATAGACCGCAAGAAGCCGCATGGGCCTTAACAGTCTGTTACAGTCAACTAAATATTTATCAAGCACATGCTCGTGCAACATACACAGCCAACACCGCACCCTAACCCATGTCAATATCCTAAACAAAGGCCAATATAACATATACGCCAACTAATACCAAAAGCAGAAACTATAGAAAAAATACATGCTAACCACAGTATAAGCTTTAATAAGTTTATTATCATACTGTTGGTTGCAACATGTAGTTTTATTTAAAAAAAAAATATTTTTTTTGATCACTCCGCTGAAGAATGGTAACTCCTCCATACGGGACCGAAGCCCGCATGAAGAAGCCGAGCGAAGGAACTGAGGGTGGATTTCGGTTGAATCTTCTCCGCCTCCCATCAAATACCAGCACAAGGTGTGCGGTGTTACTCAACTCCATGATCCCTAAATCTCCATCCCCTCGTATTTACACGACTGTGTATCTACAGGGGAGAACTGTCACTCACTTATATGCAGAGTTCTTACGATATTAGCGGGTTACGTCCCGGGCGAGAATCTTCGGAAAGCTCCAGCCCCGAAGACAAACATGGGGCCTAGCCCCATCCACCAGCGGCACTGTTAAAGAACCGCCAGATCGCTGCATTGCCTACCATCAAGCGCACTTCTAGCAGCTTGATGGACTTCACCATTCAACCGCTCCAACAAGACGTGAGACCTGCCTGCCAAGTCACCCCGCCAATTGAAGGCCACAGCACTCAACTCGATTACAGCTCATCCTGAACGCGCGCGCACCCATTTTGCAATAGCAGGCACCTTATAGTAGTCGACCTTCCGCTGGACGACTATGTCAAGTGAGGACGCGTTCGCATCTGCCGCTACCGTAGTGTCAACTACTAGGGCAGTCCCTTCGTCCCATAAAACCAAGTCAAGTCTACGTAAGCCCGCTGGAGTGGGAATGGTAGGCTCCAACAGGAATTGCCAGCCCCTCTACTCCGACTCAGATTTTAATAGGAGGTTCAATTTATAATGAAGAACTGTCCGTCCTAAGAGGGCTACCGCCGGACATTCCTGGAGAACGTCCCAAGGTTTCTACCCTGGGACAACCCATATCACATCTTATCGCGGCGGCAGGAACTTCCTAAGAGGGCTACCGCCGGACATTCCTGGAGAACATGTCCCAAGGGTTCTACCCTGTGACAACCCATATCGCATCTTATCTCGGCGGCAGGGATGTCACGTCCTCTGTTAGATCCTTCTCGCGTAGCAATCAGGCCCTGTTTGATCTTTACGGAATCGAGATACACTGAACCTCGCATCAGGTGAGTGCCGTCTGCATTCCAGCTATAACAGCCCGACAGCTTCGTAGCACCCGTCAGCCCGAGTCTCTCTCTAAACTCCACTACTTGGAGCCTCCTTGTCCTCAACAAGACCGGTATTCTGATAGCTGAATCAGCCAGGGCCCATACACCGCCCTGTCACTCCATCTCGCCATGCAATGATTCAAGCTGAGTGCAAATGGACTGCTCAAATACCGGTATCCACAGCCCACCCATAGGGGGTGGTTGACTGAACATGGGAACCGGAGTATCGGAAGGAAGACGCATAAACATGCATAAATGGCTCTGCAAGAGCCATTCTATCTGCCTCACGCAGCGGCCTGATTGTAAGGCGCTAGTGCCGCAGCTGGTATGTATACTTGGGTATCAGATAGTTGACTAACAAGTGCAACTTCTGCTGTGGCTTGAGGTAACGCCGATGGGAGTTTCCTCGAGTCTGTACTCAGTCGCCACAAGGACATTCGCGTACGCAGACGAAGTGACCAGAATTCCTAGGTATTTGTAAACACCTGTCGAGTTCATCGTCGGTATGTTTGTCCCTTCGACCACGAATGGAGTGTGATCGTGACAAATCTTTTTGGGCCGTCCCCAGACAACGCAAACCAACAATACGGCCACTTTGTGGATACCCAAACTAAGAAGACCCAAAGATCTTCGCCGCCTCGCGCAGAGCAATCCAAGGTTTCACTTTTGCTACTCGCACCGTGAAGAGGATAGGCGCACCTAGTCATCTTCAAATGGGTCCTGGCACCGGCCCACAGCGATGGCATCTATTGGCTCCCCCATAGGGACACCCATATCAGTGGATGTTTTCTTCAAAATGAATTCCAACGCGACATTGAACAAAACAGGCGAGAAGGGGTCCCCTTGCAGAACGCCTCTGTCCTGCTTTGCCCAACCGGTACCTATCCGAACATGATTCTCCTGGTGCACCGATCTTAGGTAAGCGACTAGAGAGGGACCCAATCCTAGCCCCTCACGAAAGAAAGAAGCCCATCGTGCGAAACCGAGTCGAATGCACGCTTGAAGTCGATGAAAGTGACATACAAGTAGCACCTCCGCTCAAACCCTATTTCAAAGACCTTCTGCAGAATGTAAATATTTTGGGACGTAGACCGGCCGACCTGAACCCAGATTGAAAAGGGTTGTAGTCAACCGTACCTTTCTCCTAGCCAGGATCTTGTGGAGCAGTCGTACCACAACCGGAAGTACACAGATCGGTCGGAAATAACAAAAATCCACAGGCTCAGGAACCTTGAGAAAGAGCATAACTCGCCCCCTTAGAGTCTATGACTGCGGGTATGCTAGAAGGCCATTAAGGATGTTGAGGAGATCACCCCGCCTGCAGTTCTCCATAACGTGGAAGGAAACTCCATCAACTCCTGAGGCACCGTTCCTGCTGAAAGCACCCATCGCCCACTTGATTTCGTCGACGGAGAATCAAGCATCAGCAGACGACAGGACCTCAACATTCTGGCCAACCGACATAATGGCGCTGTCGGCCAACCACGGCAACTCCATGCGACGCGTCAGGTATTTGCGTCACTCCTGACACACAGTATCAGGTGGCACCCGATGTTCCACGAACGCTTCCCTGTTCGCGACAAAGCTTAGTGCCTTTGTCTTATCACGGTAATACAGGGATTGGATCTCAGCATACTTTCGCCGCTTCTTTGAGCTCTAGAGACTGGGCATCTGGAGCCGGGAGCCTAACTGGCTCGCCTGCATACGGGTGACCCCGGCCCTCCAAGTCGAGGAATTGCTTAAAACCTCGACGAGAAAGTAGCAGATCCTTCCACTAGACGGTTCGGAGGGACAGCAGGTTCCACCAAGACCTCTTCCCCAACCCAAACAACGTCAGCGAATGGAACTACAAGGTCTACAATAGGGGCCTACACCATCTCCGGAGGTGCCTGCGCCCCATTGTTAAGAGGCGCAGCGGCCTGTTCAAGTCTCAGACGAGCTACGGTGTCTTTGTAGACAGCTGACTTTCTCTTACCCCTGATTGAATCAAGGGTCTGCGTTGGGAATGTGGCGAAGAGAGCTTGGTTCATGAATCGCAAGTTCAACCCCATCAGCCGGATCTCCTCCCTCGCCATTAAGGTGATTTCCTCGTCTGACCACGTCATGTACGTCTTCCCTGCCTCCTGCAGGACAGTCCGATCGTATTCTTTGCGATGCGTCCGCTGGAAGTGGACACGCATCCCTCCGTAGGTCCGCAACACCAACCAGCAGACAGGCCAACACTCACGAGCCAGCTGCTCCACGTTTACCAGTGCCACGACCTTACCCTA
Organism: Trachelipus rathkii; assembly: GCA_015478945.1. Lineage (NCBI taxonomy): Eukaryota > Metazoa > Arthropoda > Malacostraca > Isopoda > Trachelipodidae > Trachelipus > Trachelipus rathkii. The sequence continues at coordinate 28,081 of JABUQX010013177.1, read as the reverse complement.
CGGGGAGATTACCCGAGGGAGTAAATGAAAACCAGGGGGATCGAAGCCTCAAAAAGGTACGTGGGAGCCGGGACCAGAGTTAGCTCAGTTACCACTTGGTCGAGTCCGGAACAGACAGGTCACTCCAATAAAGAGAAACCTGCCCAGAGGTGGAAGCCCCTAACAGCCGAAATGTCGTCGAAAAAGGTGAGCCAAGGCCAAGGGTGTTTATATTAGCAACAGGAGAGGCGAGAAACCCATTGAAAAAGATAGGAAAGTTAGAAGGTGTCTTAAAGAGGGAGATTTATAAAGGTTGGGTTTTTAAAGAATTGATCAACGAGAATGAAATCGGAAAGATTAAGACGAGCCGAAATTCTAGGAGTAAAAGAGGGAGCAGATTTGAAATGAGCTGAAGAATGAAGAGTCGAGTCATCGGCATATAAAGGGATAGAGTTAGACGTGCAGGTGAGAAGATCATTAAAGAAAAGTAGGAATATAGTAAGGGATAAGATAGAACCCTGAGTAATACCAATATTGACAGGGAAGGAAGAAGCCGATATTGAGCGATTTGAAAGAAAGCTAGATATAAATAAGCAAAGAGAAGGAGGAAACCCAAAGAAAGGAAGCTTGTAAAGTAATGACGCTTTTGATACCATGCAAAAGGCGCCATCCTATAACAATCTCCCTGTAGTTTCCTAAGGGAGGAAATACCATATAACGCTTGATAGGAAGGATATTCAACTAGTAGAACCTCGATGCGGCCGACGATGCATACTGAGTTGATCGTGAATAGAAGAGAATGAGATTCCGGATGGATCTAAGAAATAAGAGTTGAGACGGGGTTTTAAAAGATCGTATGATGAGAATATCAAGTTGAGAGAGATGTTAGGGCTATATGTTAGAAGGGTCAGGCTGTATGTTTTTTTACGTGATTGCAGTAGTTCCGAACATATCGGTTTCGCCCCCATTGGTGGAATAGTGGATAGTATAATGAGGGCACAGAGAATGCAAGTTGAACGAGCACGCGAAGCAACACCTTCCCCATAACTCGGAGGACTAATTACAGTCCGGGTCGGACTGCTTTTCCACTAGCCTTCATAGACTTCAATAGCCCATTGCATCCATCAAATTTGCTCACATGGCAAAGGCATAGGAGACAGTAGAGGAAAAGGTGAAGAGAAGAGGATTATCCAGAGTCAGTCCAGGGTTGAATAGAAAAAAAAGGAGGTCCAAAGAAAGTGCTCTTTTCATGTGGAGATTCAGCAAACAGTAACCATCAGAGTGAATGAGAAGATGGAAAAGGCAGATTTACAGAGAGTCGATTAGAAATTTTTTTGACAAGAGGCCAGAAAAGATTTGTCAGTTAAGAAAATCAAGGAGGTCAGCGCACTTTCATTTTAGGATAGCTCTCTTTGCTGCGTCGAAGAGTTGATCCGCAAACGATTTTGACTGAATGAAATATTGCGAAAGTGATGGGAGAGACGAGAATTTTTCAACTCCCGTATACTACGAATGTCGTCTCAACGCCTGAATTGGACTGAAAACGCAGCGATATCGAGACCTATAGATTTTGAAGGATGATAGTAGTCCTAAGAAGTGTAATGAACCTGCTCATACCGCAATCAACCATATTACCATGCTCTCACATTAATTTTCTGAGAAGCTGAGCGTTTTTTGAAAAGAGTCAAAGTAGTCAACTCCATTTATGTTTAGTGGTTTGGTTGCGAAGTCTAAAAGCGCCCCCCATTCGATCACACTTAAAGGCCATAAATACTTCATAAGGTGCAAGTAATGGAGCTGTTAGAGAGAAATATATTAAAATTATGGGATGATAAGGTTGTGGTCATTATTCACACAATAAGATCGAAGGTGGTGTAATTTCATTGAGTAGAAGGGACTTAGTGTTGAAACATAATGTTCAAAGTGTAGTCAAGAAAATGGTTGGTAATGATCCAGAATATGTGTATAGGTTCCTTAAATTTATTTTCCAGAAGTTAAGAATAGTTGAATGATTCGGTGCTCTCCCCAAACGCCAATCAGTAGTGAGAGGACTTCCAGCCATCTTTAGAGTTGTGGATACATTGAGAATCTCTCTAAGATTAGGACCGTTTAGTATTCTGGATGAGATATATATACGATGAGTTCGTGAGTAAGTAGTAAGGTTTCCATAAATAAGGCGCGTATAATCTGTTTTTGGTTAGGAGAACAGTAGCGAGATGCGCAAGACTATTATAGTTGAAGGAAGAAAGATTTTAAGTCATTGAACATCAAAGTTAGAAGATCCGAGATTTTCGAGACGTGTACAGGAGTGTTAAAATTTATTCATACGCAAATTATGAAATAAGTTATAGTTGGATATGTTAAACGAGTTAGAGGATGAATTCTTAGCTATCTGGGTCTCAGACAAAAGAAAAAGGTAAGAGTTAGAGTTAGAGTTAGAGTTAGAGTTAGAGTTAGAGTTAGAGTTAGAGAGGTGGTATTCCACAGATTCAGAGTTAAAGTGTAAGTCACAGATATTGGTAAAGTCAATAGAAAGGCCACACACACACACAATCACAAAAAAAAATAAAAACAAAAAACAAAACAAACAGGCAAAAAAAAAAGTTGAAATAGAGACAGAATTGGTCATATATTAAAATCTAAACTGAAAAGTACAAGTGCTAAAACTAATTAAAAATCGAATTTCAAAAAGTGCGAAGACAAAACTCAAACTTTCGCAACCCTTCCCCACTCTAACAAACAGTGTTAATTATAATAAAAATTAACGAGTATAATAATAACATAAAAAAAGAAAAAAAGCATAAACTAGGAATTATCTTTTAAAACACCGGACGTACAACTTTGCTGAAACGAATAAAATGGTTTGTTTGTAGTAGGGTTTAATAAAACTTTTAACTAAAACAAAATAAGGTTTGAAAAACCGCACAAACCCTTTTAATATACACAACACTATATATCAGAGGTGGGCACCCCGCTCATTTAGGGGTAGTCCGCTAGCGCACCTCCGCACCTTGAGAAAACGTAGTCTGCTAGCGCTCCTCCGCACCTATTCAGACCATCAAACCTCCGCAATCGCAAGTCCGCACCTCCGCACGTCTTCCTCTAATAATGTGCGGCTTCACAAAAGGTTTTAATATTAAATACTAAATAGTATATATCCTTACAAAAAAAAATATTTGTGAATATTATTTAAAATATCAAGGAGTATTTACAAAAATCTCCAAGATTTTTCCTCTTATCCCCTCAAGTGTCTTATTCAAAAAGACCCATAAGAAAATCCATAATTACTATTCATAAAAGATTTTAGTGCTCAAAATTAAAGCAGTTAAGGCTGACTCTCTTTGCCTCAAATTATTCCACCCAATACTAAATAGTTCGCTCTACAAGCAGCAGATACAGGAAGAGGTGTATTATATTTATTACCATTTCAATATATTGAAAACATTTTTTCGAACGGCTTATGTTTGTACTGTTCAAATGTTTGTGTTTATTAGTCCTCGCTTTGCAGCATCTCATTTGTCTAATTAAGGTCCTCTACCGAAATCATGTCTGCCTCCCCGTTCTGAAATTATTTTGACCACCACTGTTCACCCATAGAAGGTACTATTCGTCAATCGACTTTAGTAGAAATCCATGAAGCTCGACGCGGCAAGAGTCGATGCTAATTTCTACGTATGCGTATATATATAATATATTATAATATATAATATATATAATATTGATATAATAATATATTATATATATATATTATATATAGTATATTATATAATATTAATATATAATATATATTATATATATAATATAATATATATAATATATCACGTATATATATATATATATATAATATATATAAATATTATATATATATATATATATATATAATATTATATATATAATTTACTAATAAAATAATATATATATATGCGCGTATATATATTATCAATTCTTTATATATACACAAATATATAGTATATATATACTACTATATAATATATATATATATATATATATATTATATATATATATATATATATATATAATAAATATATATATATATTTAATATCTCCATATTTTAATTTCTATATATATATAATTAAATACATATATATATATAATATATATATATATATATATAATATAATGAAAATATATATATATATATAATCTATATTAATAATAAATATATAATATATTATATATATATGATAAATATATTACTATATATATATATATATATATATCATTTATATATATATATATATAATATATATATATACCTATAATAATTATATATATTATATGTATATAATATTATATATATAGTATATTATATAATATTATATATATAATTATAATAATATATATATAATATATATAAATATATATTTATATATATAGTATATATTTATATATATATATATTATATAATATACTATATATAAATAATAGTATATAATTAATATATATATATTATATTATATATATCTATTATTATATATATATATATATATATACGTTATAGTAATACATATATATATATTTGGGTTGTTTTTTTAACATTGATATATTTATTCTTATCTTTTTAACGAAAGTTAGATTAAATAAATATAGTAGATGAGGTAATTGCATTAGTTTCTATAAAATCAATGTTAAAATCTTTAATTAATTTTATAAATGGAACATATAAAAAGGAGGTTGAGAATGTGGGTTTGTGAAGTCTAGATTATTAAAAAAACATAATAGTCTTTGTAGAAGTATAACTTAGTTTAATATAAATGGCAATAGAAAATTAGTATTTCTCTCTTTATTATTGAACCATAAGAATTGTCTTAATAAGGTAAACTAGTACTCTTTCATTTTTCAAAAAGGTCGGAACAAAAGAGCGGAAACTATTTTTGATCCGCACGTGCAAGTCGCTAATTTTCTGAGACTGACTCACACCGGTTCCGCGTAGTGCCGCACCTTTCTGAGGTATAGTCCGGCTCGGATCGGACTAGTGGCGGAACTATGCGACTAAAGATCGGAAAGGTGCGATTTGTAAGGATACTGCGTATTAGTATTATATATATGTATAAATATATATATAAATATAATATATATATACTATAATATGTAATATAATATTATATTATATTATATATATATATTATATTAGAGTAATAAGTCATATATATATATAGTATATATATATAGTATATATATATTAATAATTTATTATTATATAGTATAATATATTAATAATATATTAATATTATATTATATTATATATATATATATATTATTACATATACAATATATGATTATATCGAACAAGATTGCGTGTTTTAAATAAAAGCAAATATAAGTTTGACTTAAAATGAATTAAGAAATTAGAAAGAAATGAACACCTGTGAATATGATACAAAAATGATAACATTTAATATTGTATTATTAACATATTATTTTATTAACTGTTTAAATGATTATTTTAAATTTTTCCTCGCTTCTACTCATCTACTCTCATTAAGATTATATATTATATAATATATTGATAAATTTATATGATATATTTATATATATATTTAAATATTTTAAATATATATATAATATATATATACTATAAGATTTTACAAAAAGTTAAGTTCACATAAAAAATTAATATATATAATATATTATATATATAATATATATACTATAGTATTATATCATTATATAATAATATTATATATATATATATGTATATATATATATATATATACTATATATAATAATATAACATATATATTAAATATATATATATAATAGTATATATATATATATATAATTTTATATATATAGTAATATAATATAATATATATAATATAAATATATTATATATAAGAATAATATATTATTATTATTAATATATAGAATACTATAATTATATATATTATATATTATAATATATTATATATATTATATAGATATATATATATATATTATATATATATAGTATATTAATATATATATATAAGTGTGTGTGTGTGTGTGGTGGTAGTTGTGTGGTTTTGTGTGTGTGTGTGTGTGCTGTTGTGTGTGTGTGTATGGTGCTGCTGACTGTGTGAGTGTGTGTGTGTGTATATTTTGAGACGCAAGACAATCATTTACAAAATCTTGTCAGAAACAGGAGAAATTTGTCAGGGTTTTCAGACTAAGTTTTAAGGGTTTTACTAAGATTTTTTGACGTTTAACAATAATAAAAATTAAGAACATGTTTTTTTTGCTCAAATGACAAAAATGACTCGTAATCTTATGCTGAATATCAGTTCATTAAACTCTGTGTATCATGTTTTAAAGGTTAAGTCTTTTATGTACCTAACATTTGCACTCACAGATATACATAAACTTACAGTCACAGATGTTTGAAGACGTCCTTAACAGTTAAACGTAATTGTAGCCTCAAAATAAGGTATTTACAAGCAGAAGTTTGTAGGTCATCTTTTATTATTTTGTGTTTTAATTTCTCTTTTTGATAATGCTTATTTTCCGTGCAAAATTCATTAGTATGGTATTAGGGAGGAGGCTCTTAAAAATACAGGTTCAGATATGGGACATTCCCAGCCCTATTTTCTATTTTCTTAATAACAAAAAGCAATTTACATATTTAAAAATTTCTTCAACGATTCTTATTTAAAATCAATCTCTGAATTTTTGTTAAAAATTTAATTATTGTAATGAAAAAATATAAAAATGTAAATTTAAAATAAAAATATCTTTTTCCTGAAACAAATTGCTATCTCTCTCTCTCTCTCTCTCTCTCTCTCTCTCTCTCTCTCTCTCTCTCTCTCTTCTCTCTCTCTCTCTCTCTCTCTCTCTCTCTCTCTCTCTCTCTCTCAATTTGACCGATGGCTCTACCGCCCATTTTCAAGTATCTGTTGTTTCGTAATTCACCCTTTGAAAATCCAAAACCTCTTAAGGCGCACCCAACTCCCAATAGAACCACACACAGTTTATGAACACACAAGCACGACAGCGCACACACACCAGCACACACGCAACCACACATATATAATTATATAATATATATATATAACTATATATAATATATATGTATATATAGTATACTATATAGTATATTATATATTATATATAAAGAGGGTGAACAACCTCAACTTTTTTTGTTTTAGTCGCAAATTTGAAATACCGCTAACGTTTGTTTGACATTCCGGCAGTTTCGCAATTTCGGATCTTTTTCTTGGCCTTAGCCAGTCCGCTATCGTAAATTTCCGCACTTTCGCAACTTTCCCTCTAGTCCGCTATGAAAACTTCCACCAATTCCGTAATTTTTCTGCTGCTCCAGTTATTCGCTTAAGATTATTTTTTTTTCGCACTATTTTGAAGTCTGCAAAAAGCCGATAACCCTTTATGGAGTTAAATACATAAAGTTATTCCCCCCCAAAAAATTACTCTACAGTTTAATATATTTGTTTAATTCTTTTATTTTATTCAAGAATATCATATACAGTATATATATAATATAATATATATATATATATATATTGTATACATCATATTATATATATGATTAAATTATATATATATAATATAATATAGTAATCATATATATAACTTATATATATAATATTATCTATATATATATATTATTAAATATATAATTATGTATATATATATATATAATATATTATATAATATTATATATATATATAAGAGAATAATTAATATATATATATTATATATGTCAATATAAATAATATATATATAAATATTATATAATTAATAATATAATATATATATATTAATATATATTAATTAATATAGTATATAATATTAATATAATATATAAATATTATATAATATATATAATTTATAAGTATAATACAATATATATATATATATATATTATCTAATATATTTTCGCCTAAATACCACTACCACTCACGGGCTGGGCCTTCTCAAGGAGGGGGCGGTATATATTATATTATATATAATATAATATATATTATATATAGTATACTATATATATATTATATTATATATATAATAAAATATATAATAATATATATATAGGTATATAATATATATAAATTTATATTATATATTATTATATAGATATCGGTCAGGA
>JABUQX010013177.1:10000-12500 GCA_015478945.1 Trachelipus rathkii | reverse complement strand
AAGAAAGTTAGCTTCAATAATATTTAAATCTAATACATTTAAATATAAGTGAAGCTACTTTTATAATAGTTTTAATTTATTATATCTTTCCTAAATAATCACATTTTATGCTTGTTTTAGATGTTGCACAAGTGCATAGTTTATAAAATTAAAAAAATAAATGAGCACCAAAGATGGAAATTTATTAGACCTGATTCTCCTTTATGTAATTCTGAACACCCAGATAGCAGAAGGAGAGGGGTATGCGAGGATAAGGGGGTTGCATATATTCCAATTTTTAGTATATCATTGAGAACCATATTAAACTAAAAAATATATGAGCACAAGAACAAATTTATTATATATTAGCCCTGATTCTCCTTTAAATAATTCTGAACACCAAAATAGCAGAAGGGTGGGAGGGTATGTGAGGGGTAGGGGGGTTGCATATTCCAATTTTTAATATATCATTGAAATCCATATTCCAAACTACATGCATAGGGTGGAATCAAGAAAATAAATATTTACATATTTTTCGACTTATTAATTTAATTATAATTCATTTTTTTCAAGAAATATATTTGTATATGTAACACGATGTACATGCTATATATAAATTTGCTTTCATAAGTCATTCTTCCCCTGTATATGTTAACAATCCTCTCATCTTATAGCATGTGAATCGCGCCGCCCACTCAAATCAACTTATATATATATATATATATATATATATATATATATATATATATATATATATATATATATATATATATATATATATATATATATATATATATATATATATTTAATAAAATAATATTTTCTTTATTAAAGGTATGTGGAGATTGTTGGAAGAAGCAGATCTATTTTATCTGAAAGCAACTTTAAGATGAAATTACGTTCTCGATTCTATGACAATTTAAGTTGTTTATTATTATTATTATTATTATTATTATTATTATTATTATTATAATTATTATTATTATTGTGTGTATTATTATTATTATTATTATTATTATTATTATTATTATTATTATTATTATTGTTATTATTATTATTATTATTATTATTATTATTATTATTATTATTATTATTATTATTATTATTATTATTATTATTATTATTATTATTATTATTATTATTATTATTATTATTATTATTATTATTATTATTATTATCATTATTATTATTATTATTATTATTATTATTATTATTGTATTATTATTATTATTATTATTATTATTATTATTATTATTATTATTATTATTATTATTATTATTATTTATTATTATTATTATTATTATTATTATTATTATTATTATTATTATTATTATTATTATTATTATTATTATTATTATTATTATTATTATTATTATTATTATTATTATTATTATTATTATTATAATTATTATTATTATTATAATTATTATTATTATTATTATTATTATGTATGTGTGTGTTATTATTGTTATTGTATTATTATTATTATTATTTTGTGTACAACTAAATAAACAGCATATATATATGATTATACATAATTACGAGTTAATCCAACTAGGTTTATTATAAGGTGTTTTTCTTATTCTTCCTCTGGTAACACGTTTAAATTTATCTGAAGCGTAAGAAGTACCTGAGGGACTTGAATCAGGTCTTGGCGTCTTGGGGATATTATCCAAGTCTGCTAGTCGTTGTGTATTTAAGATTAAAGTTCTGGGAAAATTAATAGTCTGAAGTTCTTGTTTGATCTCGTTCCAACCAGTTACAGGACCCTTCTTCCAGTCACGTGAGAGATCAGCTATCAAATCCACAATATTTGACCCTTTAACTATTTCATCATCAATGATGATCTGCCCTAATTCATTCAAAGATAATTGATCTTTTAAAATATTATATAAAGCTATTCCTGATTTACGCACTCTAATAGGTAAGCTCTCCTCTAGGATATTTTTAAATCTATCTTCATTTTTCACTTCAAGTTTTATTTCATTAGGTATATTTGCATCATCGGATATCGGATTACGTAGTGATGCATGTAGATGCAAGTCTTTAAGATCTATCAATTTTTGTATGGCATCTTGGTATAAGATACGTTTCTCATGGATGTTAATGTCTGAATTTAATATCCTATACACTTCTTTCTCGTAATTGGTTAGGTTATCTGATCAACTTTAGGATCATATAAGCTATGAGGTAGAGGCTGCTGAAAAGATAATGAGTCGTTCACAATATAAGGATTCTGTTGGTGCAACTGTTGTTGTTGATGTGAAAGAGGTTGTAATGTCGGTTGCATTGTGTGGTAATAACTGCCCATATTGAGGTTGTGAATGATGAAGCTGTGATAGTGGATTTTGCACAGTGTGTGGCAATAGCTGGTCATATAGAGGTTGTGAATGATGAATCTGTGGTATTGGATTCTGCACAGATGATGTATTATTATACTTCATTTTCTCATACTCATTATATGGAAGTACAGCAACCTTCTTCATCATTGGGATATCCACTTAGTTATCAGTGGAGCTAT
>JABUQX010013177.1:0-5000 GCA_015478945.1 Trachelipus rathkii | reverse complement strand
AAAACATTCAAGCATTCATTCATTTCATTAAACTTCACATTGATGTCTGGCTTAAGTTTTTAATAAAAAGAGATTCTGCTATATGAAGATAGTTGAAATTACCAACTTGAAATAAGATTTTAAAGCAACTAGCAATTTCAACTGTAGGAAGGGATTTGTGTTCCGTCGTGTAATGCTCCCATATTTTACTGGGTTTATACCTATGTTGCAAAATTCGGGTTCTTAAAGTGTTAGTTGTGTATCCCACATAAGAGAAATTACATCCTGTAATTCTACGAACAATGACAACGGGTACTAAAATATGAGGACATTCATTATCTGACTTAGCATGTTTCCTGACAATTATGTTTATTTTTGTTCTTCTCTAGAAAAGTTTGTCAAATTTAATGATTTAAAAAAAAAGTTACCTTGCTTTCCATATCAAGTGAATTCTTATTTGAAGTTGAAACGTTATTTATAGATCTTTTAATAACTTTTTTTTCATTTTAAATTGAGTGTAACCATTATTAATTAAGTTTTTCGTTATTCTTATCACCTCTTTGTTAAAGATTTCCCACATTATACTTAATGAAGTTTATGAAAACGGAGATAAACCTCCACCTAATATTCAAAAACCTATTTTAAAAAAGCTAACTATCTGTACTGCACAAACCCCTTTTAATTTTAATAATGAAACCTTTATACAAAAAGATGGTGTTTCGATCGGATCCCCTTTGGGCCCAACGTTCGCCGATTTCTACATGTCTCATATTGAAAACCAAATAATGAATGAAAATATCACATTTAATCCAAAGACATATTTAAGTTACGTCGATAACACTTTTGTTAAATTTGAAAGTTCAAATCACTTATAAAATTTCATAGAAAGACTTAAACAACTATCCGTCCTAAACTTCACTTATGAGATGATGTTAAAAATCAAAACCTGACATTCCTAAATGTCTTACTTTGTTTTAAAAAAGGTGGAGTTAAAAGAGAGGTAAATGATAAAAGTACAGATAAAAGTTTATACGTAAATTACACTGGCCAACAAAGATTTTGCGGCAAAACATTTGAAGGTCATTTTATAGGTAACTTGTTGTCCTGATTTCGAATATGACCTCCGTTTTCCTAGATTGGCTCTAGTTTTTGAGATACAGGTTGGTCACAAAAATACATTAATAACAACAATTTATGTTAGATTGTAACGTAATTCACAATAAAAAACACGAAAGATATATATCAAATTGTAATGAGTAAGTAAATAAATCGCTAATAGGTTCCAAAACATTCAATTCATACAATGAAAATCACAATTAATGCCATTACAAATCGCTGTCTAAATATGATTGTTTTCTGCTGTGCAGAATGGGACAATCCACGTCCGAAAGGACTCCAACAAATAGTCTGCCATCAATGTGTGCTACTCACCAGTTACTTCCTTGGTAATCTTTCTTCCATCACCTGATATCTTGATGGAATCCTCTCCCCTTGTTCCTCCACTATAATCATCCTAGATCTATCCGGAAACCAGGTACTAAGTGAACTATGTTAGAATCGTGGGACTTTCTAACAACTTCATTAGCATTTAAAATTTTTTCAAGTGCTGCACGCTTCTTCCCCTACGCGGCGTTTTCTACATAGTAGGCAGATTATATGGCAATTTGCCCAAAAAAAGTTCCTAAACAAACCCAGCGAACAAACTTTTCCAGGACAGATGCTTCAATAATCCAGTCATGGAATTTATGAAATTGTCATCCTTGCATGATTTGGCGAATTTCAGGGCCGCTAAAGATTCCAGCCCTTTGAGTTTCCTCCGATACCTCAACCCTAGGAAAAAAATCTGCAAGAATATATTGAAACATTTCACCATCTTATGTACTAAGGCCCTAATAAAATATGCTTCATCAGTCCTAGCTAGTGATTGTGGAGTGGTTGGCAAAAAAATCCTTCGTCCTTCTCCAACCAGTACTTTCGTTTTGTGATATTTGACATGCCACCCTACAGTCATATTTTACCCAGCAGGCCATTAACAACTTTCCCAGTGGTCTTCTTTAGCAATACTACTATCCCACAAGCATATTAAACAAGAGGCTAACTTAGTATATCCGCATTTGCCCTAGCCAAGTAAAGATGTATGCACCATCTTCAAAATCACACGCATAATAGACCACTCGGTGTTCATATATATCTAAGCTTCTTACAAGATACATTCTTATATTTTCATATTCCTCTTTCAGTTTTGTTGAGTGACCTATTGGAAACGATGCGCAAAACTATTGCCATTGTTCAATAAAACCACACTTTAAGCTTCTCGTTGAACTATCCCAGCGGAGTTCCCTACAGATATACTAGTCTATTCTTCTTCAAATGAAATATGGAAGAAGTATTATCCTTCTCTTGTCCGAAAAAAAAGTTATTTTACATTCGCCCTTGAGACAGTTCTTTTCCCTTAGTCTAGATGCTAAAAGCTCAGAATTCTTGCTTGGAACGAGCACCATTGACTCTCCGACTTAAATCATTGAATCTCTTTCCTGGAGAACTGATTGCCTGATGTAGAAGTACTTTCTTCATATTTACTACCACTATTCTGCACGTGGCACACCAAATCCTGGATATCTTCCTTCATCAGACAATTGCTAGCGCTCTGGGCAGTGTAGTGAACGCTTGCGCGATGGGCACATCGTCGGAGTGTGGCTAACAGGTCTCGCCTTTGCTTTGATTCCAAATCCGATACTCAAATTTACGTCTCTTGTAACGATTGATACTTTCACATTAACCAAAACAAAAATAACAGTCACTGTGGTTATTCTTTGGCTCCCGCCATACCATAGGCACACCTAATTTTAAACCTTTTCTTCGATCCATTTTTCCATTCTTCAGTAGATTATCGACACACGTTTTACAGACACCATCATGGGGAGCCCAAAGATTTATCTTGCGTCTCCGCAGTTTCATTTCCAAAAGTATGCCAGATATCGCTTGCCTTTCACAATTAGTAATTCTTCTCTTTGAGTTCTCCTGGCAATACTTCAACCACAGATGTAAGCAGAATTACATTGGGGTTAATCTCAAAACAGGACTCTTCTCGTTGAAGTACTCATAGTGTTCTTGAAAATAGAATAAAAATAAAAGTATATATAAAGGTAAGCCCCTTAAAAAGTAATAAAACGATATTACTGTAAAATATGCATTAAAAAAGATATTTGTATAAGAGTAAATCTGGAACACCCTGTATCTCAAGAACTAGAGCCAATCTTGGAAAACTAATGTCATTTCTGAAATCAGCACACCCGATATACTATAAATTCGATAATAATATCCTTGGCCAGCAAAAAAAAAAATTTTTTTTTTGTTGGCCAGTGTTATGATTGTAATATACCTGTGATTCTTATAATCTGTGAACTCAAATCCATTTGTTTAGGAAACACATATAACTCAATTAGTCAATTTCTCCTGACCAAGAACCTACTGCGGTAAGGATTCGGTTTGCTACAAATTTAAATATATATATATATTATATACTATATATAATATATAATATATATATATATTATAATAATATTATATATATATATATAATATATATACTATATATATATATATATATATATATATATAATAATATATATAAATTATCATATATATTATATATATATATATATATACTATATATATATATTATATATATATATATATACAATATATATATATATAATACTATATACTATAATATAATATATATACTATGAATATATAATTATATATATAATATATATATATATATATATATTTGCAATAACCTGCAATCAAATTTGTTTTGAAAAACACCCCTAAAGTGTTTTCACCCTGCTGAGAATCGAACCTGGACCCTAGCAGATATACGCGTATGTGTTTGACCACCACGGCATGATGAGCTAAAAGAAGAACCCGACTATACTTCCTATGGTCCAAATAGGGTATGCCGCGCTCTTCCCGCTCAAACTCGGGGGGGGGGGGGCAAACAGGTTACCGCACAAGGTGAATAATAATACAACAGAACCGGGAGTCAAGATGTACATAAAAATTGCAATAACCTGCAATCAAATTTGTATTGCAGGTTATTGCAATTTTTATGTACATCTTGATCCTGGTTCTGTTGTATTATTATTCACCTTGTGTGGTACCCTTTTTGCCACCCCCCCCCCAGTGTGAGAGGGAAGAGCGCGGCATGCCCTATTTAGACCATAGGAAGTATTGGCGTGTTCTTCTTTTAGCTCATCGTGGCGTGGTGGTCAAACACATACGCGTATATCTGCTAGGGTTCAGGTTCGATTCCCAGCAGGTTGAAAATACTTTAAGGGTATTTTTAATATATATAATAATATATATATATATAAATATATATATAATATAATATTATATATATATACTATATTATATATATTATAAAATTATATATATATTGTTTTATTTTAAATATAATGCTTAAATATTGTAAATATTAGATAGATATTATCTATATATTTGATATTATTATATATATATATATATATATATATATATATATATATATATATATATATATAATATATATACATATAATATATATATATAATATATATACTATATAGTATATATACTATATAAATATATATATATATATATATATATATATATCATACTATATATATATATATATATATATATATATATACTTATATAACTATATATATAGTATATATAGTATATATATCACTATGCAACAAAGTGGATTCATTAATAATATGCATATAAAAATACCTTTGTTTTTACATTTGATGTGAATACTTCGTAACTAATTAACGAAAATATGGTCGCAAAAATGCCCATAATTGTAAGTTGTAACGGTTGCGCAAAATTGCCCCTCAAAAAGAGGTGGCTTCATGTCCAATAGCTTTTATGTAGCTAAGTATTTTCTAGCGCCAATGAGGAGACGATATAAACAAACAATCTTTAGCGGCACGACGCCTTTTTATAAATTTTGAAATTAAATTTTTGGT
>JABUQX010013176.1:0-20039 GCA_015478945.1 Trachelipus rathkii | reverse complement strand
GCAGCTTGATAATATTGTCAACTGCAGTAAAATTTACCTGGATGTAGTGGTTGAAAGGAAAGTTCAGCTATTTGTAGCCACAGTTTTTCAATAATGTTGTGCTCCAAAATTTGTTATGCATAGTGGCTCATACAGAGTCAGTTTGATATAATTTGCTCCTGGCATTTAGCATGTGTTGAGATATCCCCTATAGCAGCATCCCTGATAATTATGGATGTATGAAAAAAAGAATAACAAGCTTTCTATTAGAATATACATTTATTGCAAAGGTAAAATTTAGTGTTTTGTCACATGAACAGCATTGATTGGGATACTGTGAGTGATATAATTTAGAAATTCCCAAGATATTATATCAAAATAAAGACTTCTAGATAACTATAGTGAATTTAAACTACAAGATAGTAATAGTTTGTTTCATTATTGTTTTGAGTGGTGAGGCAAGAGTCCTAATTTATTAGGCAGGAGCTCAGATGTTAGATCGGTTTCAGATAATAATTTAGTACCTAGGTAATTTAGGCTGTCTTGAGGTATCTTTTGGCAAAAACTATAAAAAATTAAGCAAATTTATGTAGTGATAAAGATAGTCAAGCTAATTTATATATTGTTATATGTGTAATAAACAAGGAAATCTAAATTTATTGTATTATGTATTCCTGTTAGGTCGGGGATTCAGGTAATAATTTGTTCTAGGTACTAGGCACGTTTTGAGGTATGTTTTTGCAAAACTGTTAAATATTTACACTTGATGAGTAATATATGCAGTCAAGCCTATATATATATATATATATATATTGTTTATGTGTAATAAAGAAGAAATTCAAGAATGTAATATGTATTCATGTTAGACGGTTTCAGATGTGTACCCTGGGCTCTAGGCAGTTAGGCATGTATCATTGCACAGTCGTCGTGCCACTTGACGTAGTGATGTGCCTGTCAAGCTTATCATAGCCAGTATGCGATGTTAGCAGTCTAAATTTCCGTTTAAATATGGTTCATGTTGATCACCAGAATTTGCCCTGGGTATTTGTGTTGCGGTCGAGGCAGCTTCATATCAAATCACGTTGTTCTGATGTGTAGTGATAAAGCGTCGCTTTATTTCATATTGCAATAGGTGCAACAAAGAAACGCAATTGTTGTATCATCATGCTAAATGTTCAGATTTGAGACTTGGCTCCTGTGTTTCAGGCAGGTGATTGAGGTATCTTTTTCACAACCGTTCAAAATTTACAATTTGATGTTGATCGCTGAATCAAGCCATTTATATTGTTATTTGTAATAACAAGAAATTCAAATTGTTGGCACATGTATCACGCTAGATTGTTTCAGATAATCGCATGTGGCTGAGGTTTCGCTATCAATTCAAAATAATACTCTGATGGGGTGGTAATGTTATAGTCGCTTGTTTATATTTTTATAGCTTGCAATAGCAAAGAAATCTAAATTTGTTAAAATATGTACCATGTTATATCGGTTTCGCATGTTACTCTATTCTAGGTTGCCAGGTGTTGAAGAGCCTTGCAGTGTCCATGTAAAATTTTGGATGTGTAGTGGAGTGAAGCGCATCGCTTGTTTATAGCTGTTTCATGGGCAGTTCAAATTTGTTGTGTATCGCATTCACAAATATCGGTTTCAGATAACACACCAGGCAATATTGTGTTTGTGGTGTTTCTGAGGCATACAACCTTAAAAATTTATAAGCTGACGTAAGATAAAGCTGCGTCAAGTTAATTTGATATTGTTATATGTGTAATGTTAAAGAAATCTAAATTTACTGTACGAGTGGCCGTGCTGGGATCGGTTTCAGATGTGGTTACCAAGCCCTGTATTTGTAAGCAGGCATTGAGTATCTCATTCATCCTGCAAACTCAATTTATGCGGTGATAGTTGAGTCAAGCTAATTTGGTTGTTACATGGTCAAACAAAGAAATCTAAATCTGTTATACAGCGTACCAGCGGTTTATCGGTTTCGCATACAATTTGGGCCGTTAGTTCTAGCATGAGTTTGAGGTACTTGAGTTCACCGCAAAAGCCCACAATACGATGTAGTAATGAAGCGTAGTCGCTTATTAGATGTTAGAGGTAAAGCTGTGTCTAAATTTCTAATAATATTATTGGTCGTGCCAGATTTGCTCGATACACTTTTGCCCTGCATTTGCCAGTACGGAGGTATTTGTTCACAAACCGTAAATTTGGCCTCTGATGTGTGATAGCGTAGTCAGCCACGTTATATGTTTAATAAGAAGAAATGTCGTAAATTTATAATATGAATTTATGCCAGAAAATACTTGCCTTGATACTTAGGCTGGTACTAGTAACCACAATGCATAAACCGTTTTCTTTCATTGCTCATGGCCAGAAAGAAAGTCTACCAGCCAGTATAAACATGGAACATCGGAGCCAGATACAATTGGGTTCTGTACTTCTAGCAGTAGTAAGCCAGCACCATTTTTTCCAACTGCAGCCAAAATTTGTTTACCTGATTGATAAAAGTTTAGTCACGTGCCAATACACGTTGCTGGCGTAATGTTAGCACCTGTTAATATGCAAGCCTGTGTTAGATCAGCTCAAATAGTTTCAGCTCCCAGTACGAAGGTGTTGCTTGAGGCACTCTTTGCACAATCTGTGGCCTCCATCTGACGAAGGTGGTCGCTTGACACAATGCCATATATGTATCAGTAAAGAAATCTAAGTTTGTGGTAATATGTATTCCATGTACAGAGGTCAAACTTGGTCTCTAGGTAATCTACGTGTTTAAAGTATCCCTTTACAACCTATGTGGTCTCACTCTGATGGGTAATAGCCCACTCCGCTACTATTATCGTCACATGTGCAATAAGCAAATAGTCTAAATTGTTTAATTTGTATTCATACAAATGGTTTCAGATATACTTGCTTCCCTGATACCTGGTTAGGTATTTGAGGACTTCGCACCAAAACAATTTATACATGATGTGGTAATATTTAGTCAAGTTTATAATTTTTATATTAAAGCAAATACCCGATTCGTTTCCACTCTCGAAATGAAAAACAGTCTACGGGTTCTACCTCTCCACTTGCCTTTCACAACTTTCGTTGTAAATTCTGCTAGTCAAGTAGTGACAAGAGTAATTGCTCCATTTATATTGTTACATGTGTAATAGCAAAGAAATCTAAATTTTCTTATATCTGTATCTGTATTAGATCGGAAACAAATAGTACCAGTTCCAGGTATTTAGGCAGGTGTTTGAGGCATTCTGCTTCGAGACTGCACGAAAATTTCACGATTTTGCTGTAAGTGATAAAAGCAAGGTCTGCTTTATTTATATTAAATATATGTAATAAAGTTAAAGAACAAAATTTCACAAATATATCACGGCGTCATCGGTTTCAGATATTGGCTCTGCCGCAGCAATTAGCATGCCTACTTAACCGTAAAATGTTAACAGATAAAGCGGAAAGCTAATTTCCACAGCCGAGTGTGCAGCAAAGAAATTCAAATTTCTTATAACAGCGTACTCAGCGCTAAATGGTTCGCGGCTCCTGCAGTGGTTTCAGCGCGCGTTTATATTTACCTTCACGTCCAAAACATTTCGCTGGCCTCTGATGCGATAAAGCGGAGTCGCTTGCTTATAATAAATATATATAAAAGCAAAGCGAAATGCTAAATTGTTTTTAATAGCGCATTCATGTTAGATCATTTCAGATTAGGTACTTAGCTCCCCAATTAGGCATATGTTTTCGCGTTCACCTAGGCGGTATACCTTGATGTAGTGATAAGTTGCAATTTCAAGCTTATAAAATAATGATAGGTGTAACAGCAAATAAATCTAAATTTGTTTTGGCTCTGAATTGTGTTAGATACCGATTTCAGATACTACTGCTCTGTAGCTTGGCACTGAGGTATCTCTTTAAACCGTAAAATTTACAGAACACGGGCAGTCGTTTACGCCTTTTTTTGTTATCTGTAATGACAGTTATACCTAAATCTTCTTGAGTACATATTATGTTAGATCGGTTTCAGTTACAACAGTCTTGTTTAGGCAGTGTTTGCGTAGCTCCTGATGACCGGTTAAATATACACTTAATGGAAGTGATAGCGTAGTTCGTTTGTTTATATTGTTATAGCAGGTGCTAGTGCAGCCCACTTGTTGTACAAATTGCTGACCGTTCTTCAGATACTTGGGTCTGGGTTAATAGGCAGGTGCTTGCGTAACCAGGCCACAGCTGCAGCTAAAAGTTTCATAATTTGGATGTATACGTGTTAAGTCACGTTAATATATATTGTTATATATAATAAAGCAGTTAGCTATTTGCCATAAGATGTACCATGTTAGAACAGTTCAGACAGTGGGTTTTTTCCCTGTACTAAGGCTGTGTTTGAGGTAGTCACGGGTCAGTAAAAATTTATACTTGATGGGGTGATTGCTTAGTCGCTTTTCAGTGTTATATTTGTGTGGCGAAGAAATCTAAATTTGTTGTAATAGCGTATTCATGTTAGTTTGCTCAGATAATTTGCTTTTAGTATTTAGGCGGGTGTTTACCTTTTGTTATCAAATCGCAAAATACCGCGGCATTGTAATGCTTTAGTTTATACGTTATATGTGTTGGCGTTGTTGTTCAGCTCTCTTTATGATATGTATTCACGCTAGATTGCTTCAGATGGGTTGTATTTGCTCCTGTACGTGTAGAAATGATACCTTCCTTGTCATCCATGTGCTACTTGGATGAAGCATCAAATTAGTCAGCAGTCAAGCCATTTATATTGTTTTATGTGGAATAGAAATCTAAATTTGTTGTAATATGTGTCATGTTAGTCATGTTCAGACAATGTTTGAAGAATGAAGTACTTCTAGGCAGGCGGAGGTCTCATTTTTATGACTGCAGGTACCAATTTGATGTAATGATAAACTGTAAGTCAAACTTATTATATTAATTTAAAAAATTTCAATAATTAAAGAAGTCTAAAATTTATTATAAAAATATATTTATAGGCAAAACAAGTTTCAGAGCACACTTAAGCCCTTGGGTGATTTATGATGATTTATATTTTTTTGTGTGTTGCAAGTCAATTTCCATACGTTTCTTTGTATTAAAAGCATAAGGCAAAGCTTGTTTCATATTACAGCCGTTTTTTTCACGCAGCAGAGACCATATGTATTCGCGGTGTCAGTTTCAGGTGGCTGGCTCTGCTCTTGTATTTATGGTAAGAGATACTCTTGCACAACCATTGCGTTCTGCGGGTCATCACGCGTGGGGCGCCCGCGCTTATTTTATACAATATATGTGGGCAGCTAAAGAAATTTATTGGCAATATGCATCATGCTCGGTTTCAGATATGTTTAGGACTGTAGATTTTAGTAGGTGCTGAGTTTACTCTTTCGTATGCCGCAGCAAACGGTAAAGTGATAAAATGTAGTCGCTTGTTTTTTATTATATGTGTAATAAAGAAGAAATCTAAGTTTGTTGTACAGATTTATGTCAGACGCTTCAGCATATGAGTAACCGGTATTATATAGGCGTTTGAGGTACTGGTCCATTGCAACTGCAAAATGCATTGGCTCTGGATGGTTGATAAAGTTGAGGTCATGCCAATATATACAGTGGTTGTTAAAGAGTTCAGTCTCCAAATATTATATGTTCGTTTTATCGTTTCGATGGAAGAAGTTTATTCAGTACTTAGTTAGTTATTGGCGTGATCTTTTCATCAACTTTAAAAATTTTATGTTCTGACAGATAAAGTGAACTGCTTTTGTTTATAATGTTATATAATAAAGAAGAGTCTAAATTTGCTTTATTATATTTCATGTTGGGTGATGTACTCCAGATCCCAGGTACTTTAGCATGTTTGCGGGCATCTTCTTTCACAACCGTGTCATTACATACTTGATGTAAGTGACAGTTGCACTGCTTGAGTTATTGTTAGATGCACACAGCAGTCTAAATTTGCCAGGGCTCTGCACCATACAGTCGGTTTCAGACATACTGGGCCCCCAGTTGTTTGTAGCAGGTATGTGAGGCAGCTCTCCTGCAAAACGTGTACTTTATAATATGCTGTGTACAGTGAATGTTTGTTTTGTTTTTGTTATTGTTATTAGCAAAGAAATCTAAATTCCTTATAATATGTATACTAGATCGGTTTCAGATAATTTGGGTTCCTAGGTATTTAGGCAGGTTTGAGGTATCTCCTTTGTATAACCAAAATTTCATTAATTTAATGGGTGTTAAAGTGTAGTGAAGCTTGAGGTTATGCCATATTTTAATGTAGAAGAAATTCTAAATTTGTTTTTTTGGTCATGGGCTAATAGCCAGATCGATTTCATATTGGTCAAATTATCCTTCTAGGCAATTTAGGTATGTGTTTGAGTGTCTTTCCTTGCACACCGTAAAATTAACCACTGATGAATATAAAGCGTAGTCTGTGACCATTATAGCTGTTACATGAGTGTCAATGGCAGCACTAATTGTTGGGACATAAAATCATGTTAAATTCGTTCAGATACTGCACAAAGTTCTAGTATTATAAGAGGTACGAGGTATCTTATTCATACCAACAAAATTTACAATTACGTAGTGATGGCAGTGTCGCTTATTTATATTGTTATATGATAATTAGCAAAGAAATCTAAATTTGCTGTAATAGCGTAATTACAAATCAGTTTCAGATATTACTTGGGCCCTGTGGTATTGTGCAGTTTGACGCATTCATTCATAACTGTTCAAAATTTCAGTGACAAAGCTGACAAGAGCTTATTTTATATTGCCATAGCTATGTATCAGCAGCCTGTACCGTTATAAAATGTACCATGTTAGATCGCCTTCAGATGGCTGGTTTAGTCTCCAAGATATTTTAAACATGTATTAAGGTAGTCTCTCCTTTGTAACGCAAAATTTGCTGGTTTGATGTATGACTAAAATGTATCAAGTTTATTTATATGCTTATATGTGGTGATGGCAGTTCAATTTTTTGTAAATGAGCTCATGTTAGATTGTTTTCAGATAATACTTACCCCAGTTGTTTAGGCATGTTTTGAGGTACTTCTGCACAACCGTAAAATATTGGGTTTGATTTGCGAGCGTGTCGCTTGTTTATTTTGTTATATTTGTGGTCAGCAAAGAGTTCTACCTCATTGTACTTGTATTCATACAGTACGGTTTCGTGATAATACTGGGACCCTGGTGGGTTTGTGTCGGTGCCGATAAATCCAGCTTTTACACCGCAGCCTACAATTACGTAGTACAGCTTCAGTCGCTTATTTATATTGTAATATGTAATAAGCAAAGAAATTCGCGAGATCTGGGTCATAACATACATGGCTTATGTCGATTCAGCCAGATGGTCATTCTGATTCCTGGTACTAGACATGTAAGAGTGCCTTGTATCGTCCTGCGTACCTAATTGACAGTGATGTGCTGAAGTAAGCTCATTTTGTTGCGTACAACAGCAGGTCTATACTTTGCATATGTTCATAAAGATCACCAGACAGGCTGACTGGGATCCTAGGCCGGCATGTGTTTGAAATTACTGCATAACAGTAAAATGCTGCTCTACGAGTATAAAGAGCTGTCGTTTATCATATTGTTATTTGTAATAGTTAAAGAAATTAAATTTTGTTTTATATTGAGCTGCTGATCATTTGATATACTGTTTTCCAGGTAGTTTACATGTGTTTGCAAGGACTGCTTCATAACTGTAAATTTCACAATATGATTTAGTATATAAAGTAGTTTGCTTATTTGCTGCTGATATATGTGTAATAAGAAGAGTCTAAAATTTATAATCAGTACCATAAGATCACTTGAGATACTGCAGTTCCTAGTAGCAGGTGTTTTTGAGGTATCACTTGTACACTGCAAAATTCTGCACTATGGTGTTAAAGAGTTGTCAAGCCTATTTATATTGTTATATGTGTAGTAAGAAACTAAATTTGCTGTAATATATACCATGTTAGACGTAGCTCAGATATACTCAGAGTGTTTGTTATTTGAGGTACTTTATGGTAAAGTGGTGTTTATAATGATATATAAAAGCGCTCAGCTTATTTTGCCGTTGTTGCGTGCTTCAAAGAAGAGTCTAATGATATTAACATGTTTTCAGCTATCGGTTTCAGATATTAATTTGCCTCCCAGTATTTAGGCAGTTTGAGGTACTTTCAGATGGGACCGTTAAAAATTTGTTACTTGAGCGTACGATAAAATATATTGACAAGCCCACATAAAGCCAACGTACGTTGGTGTGCTGAAACACTTGTTGCGCAACATGTTTGCTGCCGATTGGCTCAGATGTTACTAAGCCCTTAATATCAGCGTCGTATTTCAAATCGGCAGTGAATGTCAATGAGCTATGATAACACTAATGTATTTGTAGGAAACAGTATGTCCAAACTATATTGTATATGTAAGATCATCATATTACACGTATATATATCTTTGTCCATAAAGATATATTAATTTTCGGTCGTAGTACAAAGCTTAGTTAAACTTGTTTATATTGTTATATGTGTAATAGAAAGAAATTAAATTCTAATAATACGTAGCTCATAGGCGGTTTCAGACACAATAGGACCCTCAGGTATTAAAAGTTAAAACAAGGTATGTTTATTCCGTGAAAAATTTGTTAATATGTTGTAGCAAGAAAGCGTAGTCAAGCTTGTTTATAATGTTATAAAATAAAAGCAAAGAAAAGTTTTTAATTGTTTTTAACATACCATGTTAGATTGTTTTCAGCCAGCCAATTTGCCTAGTTACTAAGAGGTTTGCGCATGATTTCTCTGTATTAAGCGTAAAGCGTTAAAATTTTCTAGTTAAAAGCGTAGTCAAGCTATTTTTATCGTTTTATGTGTTATAGATGCGCAGAGTCGCTTTATTTCACGTTATATGTGAAAGCAAAGAGTTCTTTAATTTCCAGCCAATATACCATGTTATTGTTTTCAGCCAGACTTGGGCTTCAGGTTAGTTTGGCGTGTTTGAGTAATTCCATTTTGGGCAAGTGTGCAGCTGGTACTTTGATGAGCAAAGAAGTCAAGTTTTGATGATATCGTTTGATGTTATAGAAAATAACCTCCAACATGTTGTGTAAATGTATTTGTTAGATTTCAAACAGAAGGAACTGAGATTTAGGTATGTTGAGCATGTGACATCTGTGGTGTAAATGAGATTGCGTAGATGAGTGAGGCTGCTTATTTATGTTGTTATATGTGTATTAAGAATAAACAAATTTGTTAAGAGGATATCATGTTGACTGAGCCAGAGTAAACACTCAGCTCCCAGCCATCCAGGCAAATTACTGGAATATACATGTCAACTTTAGATTTAATACACACATAACAATATAAATAAGCACTATGCTTTATCACTACAGCAAATTGTAAATTTTTTTACGATTGAAAGGAGATAACTCAAATACACGCCTAAACAACTAAATGTAAATATTTGGTGGAAACCTGATTTGTAAAATAAATACATTTACAACATTTACATCATTTTATAAAACTTAAAACGATATAAATAAGCTTGACTACGCTTTTTTAATACATCACAAATTTTAACCTTTTTACGCTTATGCAAATGGGATACCTCAAACACCTGCCAAATAACCTAGAAGCCCAAATTATTAGCTGAAAACAATCTAACATGAATACATATTAAAACAAATTAAAATTTCTTTGCTTTTCACATATAACATTATAAATAAGCTTGACTATGCTTTCTTTATTTTCTATAACACATAAAACGATAAAAATAAGCTTGACTACGCTTTTTTAATACATCAAATTTTAACCTTTTTACGCTTATGCAAATGGGATACCTCAAACACCTGCCAAATAACCTAGAAGCCCAAATTATTAGCTGAAACCGACCCAACATGAATACATATTAAACAAATTAAAATTTCTTTGCTTTTTCACATATAACATTATAAATAAGCTTGACACGCTTTCTTGCTACACCATATTGTAAATTTTTCACGTTTATACAAAGAAGATGATTCAAAAACCTGCTTAAATTAATTAGGAGACCAAATTATTATCTGAAACCACCTAACATGAATACATATTATTAGAAATTTAGATTTCTTTTCTATTACACATATAACAATATAAATAAGTTTAACTAAGCTTTATTACTACAATAAATTGTAAATATTTTACGGAGGTGCAAAGAGGATACCACAAACACATGAAATTAACTAGAGTAAAAATTAAAATTGACATTTTTATTTGAATATAAATACATATTACAAATAAATTTAGATTTCTTTGCTATTACACATATAACAATATAAATAGGCTTCATTACGCTTTATCACTACATTAAATTGTAAATTCTTTACAGTTTTGCAAAGGAGATACCTAAAAAACTTGCCTAAATTAATTAGGAGCCCAAATTATTATCTGAAACCAATCTAACATAAATATATATTGCACCAAATTTTGATTTCTTTGCTATTACACGTTTAACAATATAAATAGGCTTGTCAATGCTTTATCAGTACATAAAATTGTAAATTTTTAACGGTTATGCAAAGGAGTTACCTCAAACACCTGCCTAAATTACCTAGGAGCCCAAATTAATATCTGAAACCGATCTAACAAGAAAACATATTACAATATATTTAGATTTCTTTGCTGAAACACATATAACAATAAAAATAAGCTTGAATACGCTTTTTATATATCAAATTGTAAATTTTTTTACTTTTGTATAAAGGAGATACCTCAAACACCTGCCTAAATTAACTAGTATCCTAAATTATTATCTGAAACCAATCTAACATGAATATATATTACAACAAATTTGGATTTCTTTGCTACTACACATATAACAATATAAATAGGCTTGACTATGCTTTAGCACTACATAAAATTTTAAATTTTTTACGATTATGCAAAGTAGATACCTCAAACACCTGCCTAATTTACCTAGGAACCCAAATTATTATCTGAAACCGATCTAACATGAATACTGATTATAAGAATTTTAGATTTCTTTGCTATTACACATATAACAACATAAATAAGCTTGACTACGCTTTATTACTAAATCATATTGTAAATTTACGGTTGTGCAAAGCAGATACCTCAAACACATGCTTAAACTACCTAGAAGAGCAATTTATTATCTGAAATCGATCTAACATTAATACATATAAAAACAAATTTAGATTTCTTTGCTATTACAAATATAACAATATGAATAAGCTTGACAACTCTTTATCACTACATTAAATTGTACATTTTTTACAGTTATGCAATGGAGATACCTCAAACACATGCCTAAATTACCTAGGATCCCAAATTATTATCTGAAATTGATCTAACATGAACACATATTATAAGAAATATAGATTTCTTTGTTATTACACATATAACAAAAAAATAAGCTTTACTTCGCTTTATCACTTTATCCAATTAAAAAATTTTTACGGTTGTGCAAAGGAGATACCTCAACCACATGTCCTAATTACCAAGGAGATCAAATTATTATCTGAAACTGATCTGACATAAATACATGTAATATGTATTTATGTTAGATCTGTTTTTAGATTTCTTTGCTATTACATATATTACAATATAAATAAGCTTGACTAAACTTTATTACTACATGAAATTGTAAATGTTGTACAGTTGTAAAAACAAGATTTATCAAACACCGGCCTAAAATACCTAGGAGTCCAAATTATTATCTGAAACCGATATAACATGAATACAAATTACAATAAATTTAAATTTCTTTGCTATTACAAATATAACAAAATAAATAAGCTTGACCACGCTTTATCACTAAATCAAATTGTAATTTTTTTACGGTTGTGCAAAGGAGATACCTCAAAAACCTGCCTAAATTAACTAGGAGCCCAAATTATTATCTGAAACTGATCTAACATGAATACATTTTACAAAAAATTTAGATTTCTTTGCTATTACACATATAACACTATAAATAAGCTTGACTACGTTTAGTCACTACATCAAATTGTAAATTTTTTGCGGTTGTGCAAAGGAGATACCGCTACATGACTAAATATCTTGAGACCAAATTATTATCTTAAAAAACCGATCTAACATGAATACATTTTATAACAAATTTAGATTTTCTTGTTATTACATATATAACAATATAAATAAGCTCTTATCAGCTTTATCACTACATTAAATTGTAAATTTTGAACAGTTATGAAAATGAGATACCTCAAACACCTACCTAAATTACCTAGGAGCCCAAATTATCTGAAACTGATTTAACATTGAATACATATTACAATAAATTTATGATTTCTTTGCTATTACTCATAACAATATAAATAAGCCACTACTATACTACATCTAATTTAAAATTTGTCGTTATGAAAATAATACCTCAACACCTGCTAATTACCTAGGAGCCCAAATTATTATCTGAAACTGATTTAACATGATTACATATTACAACAAATTTAAATTTCTTTGTTATTACTCATATAACAATATAAATAGTCTAGACTACGCTTTATGACTACATCAAATTGGTTAATTTTTACGATTGTGCAAAGGAGAACCTTAAACACATACCTAAATTACCTAGAAGGATAATTTATTATCTGAAATCGATCTAACATTAATACATATTAAAACAAATTTAGATTTCTTTGCCATTACAAATATAACATAATAAATAAGCTTCACTACGCTTTAGCACTACATTAAAAAATTTTTACGGTTATGCAAAGGAGATTAAAACCTGCCTAAATACCTAGGAACCCAAATTATTATCTGAAACTGATCTAACATGAATACATATTATAAGAAATTTAGATTTCTTTGCTATTACAGATATAAAAAATAAATAAGCTTGACTACGCTATATTACTACAACATATTGTAAATTTTTTACGGTTTTGCAAAGGAGATACCTCACATACCTGCCTAAAATAACTAGGAGCCCAAATTATTATCTGAAACCGACCTAACATGAATGCAAATTACAACAAATTTAGATTTCTTTGCTATTGCACATCTAACAATATAAATAAGCTTGAGTACGCTTTATCACTACATCAAATTGTAAATATTTTACGGTTGTAGAAAGAAGATGCCACAAACACATGCCTAAATTACCTAGGATCACAAATTTTTATCTGAAACTGATCTAACATGAATACATAATAAAACAAATTTAGATTTCTTTGCTATTACATATATAACATTATAAATAAGCTTGATTCCGCTTTATCACTACATCAAATTGTAAATTTTTTAAAGTTGTGCAAAAAAGATACCTCAATAACCTGCTTAAATTTACTAGGAGCCCAAACTATTATCTGAAACTGATCTAAAACGAACACATATAATAACAAATTTAGATTTCTTTGCTATTACATATATAACAATATATATTAGCATGACTTCGCTTTATCAATACATCAAATTGTACATTTTGCACAGTTGTGAAAATGAGATAGATACCTCAAACACCTGCTCTAATTACCTAGGTTCCCATATTATTATCTGAAAGCGATCTGACATGAATACATATTACAACAAACTTAGATTTCTTTGCTATTACACATATAACAATAAAAATAAGCTTGACTACGTTTTATCACTTTACCAGATTTTTTACAAGCATGCAAAGGAGATACTTCAAGCACCTGCCTAAATTACCTAGGAGTCCTAATTATTATCTGAAACCGAACTTACATGAATACATATTATAATAAATTTAAATTTCTTTGCTATTACACATATAACAATATAAATAAGCATGACTACGCATGATATTGCAAATTTTTAATGGTTGTGCAAAGGAGATATCTCAATTACCTGCATAAATTACCTAAGAGCCCAAATTATTACCTGAAACTGACCTTACTTGAATACATATTATAACAAATTTAGAATTCTTTGCTATAACAATATAAATAAGCTTGCCTACGCTTTAATACTACTTTAAATTGTAAATTATTTACGGCTTTGCAAAGGAGATACATAAAATACATGCATAAATTACTTAGGAGCCCAAATTGTTATCTGAAACTGATTTTATATAAATATATTTTATAATAAATTTAGATTTCTTTGTTATTGCATATACAACAATATAAATAAGTTTGACTCCGTTTTATCATTACATCAAATTGTAAATTTTGTACAGTTGTGAAAATGAGATACCTCAAACACCTGCCTAAATTATCTGTGCTCCAACCTATTATCTGAAACATGACTAACATGACTACATATTACACAAACAAATTTAGATTTTTGCTATTACACATAAAACAATATAAATAAGCTTGACGACTACTCAATAATTTGATTATCATCAAATTGTAATTTTTTTATGGATGGGCAAAGGAGATACCTCAAACACCTTCCTACATTACCTAGGAGCCAAAATTATTATCTGAAACCAATCTAACATGAATACATATCAATAAGAAATTTAGACTCAACACACAGTATATTAAATAAGCTTGACTATTAATCACTACATGAAATTGAAAATTTTTACGGTTGTGCAAAAAGATACCTCACACCCGCCTAAATTACCTAGAAGCCAAAATTATTGAAACTGACCTAACATGAATACATATTACAACAAATTTAGATTTCTTCACTACAAATATAACACTAGAAAGCTTGACTAAGAATCACTGCCATCAAATTGTAAATTTTTACTTTTTTAGCAAAGAAGATACCTCAAACACATGCCTTAATTACTCAGGAGGAAAATTTATATCTGAAACTGACTCAACATGAACACATATCTAGTAACAAATAAGGGTTTCTTTGTATTACATATATAACAATATATATTAGCATGACTACGCTTTATCAATACAAATTAAACTTTGTACAGCTGTGAAAATGAGATACCTCAAACACTGCCTAAATTAACTTGGAGCCCAAATTATTATCTGAAACCGATCTAAACATGAATACATATTAAACAAATTTAGATTTCCTTGCTATTACCTATATAACAATATAAATAAACTGGACTACGCTCTATCACTCCATTAAATTGTATATTTATTACGGTTATCCAAAGGAGCTACCTCAAACACCTGCCTAAATTAATGAAGGAACCCAGATTATTAACTTGTCCGATCTAACATGAATACATCTTATAACCAAAATTTGATTTCTTTGTTATTACAGATATAAAAAAATAAATGCTTGACTACGCTTATTACTACATCATTCTGTAAATTTTTTACGGTTTTGCAGAGATACCTCAATTATCGCCAAATTACCTAGGAGCCCAAATTATTATCTGAAATCGATCTAACATGAATTCAAATTAAAACAAATTTAGATTTATTTGCTATTACACATCTAACAATATAAATAAGCTTGAGTACGCTTTATCACTACATCAAATTATAAATGCTTTACCGTTGTAAAAAGATACCTCAAACATAATGCCTGAATTAACTAGAGTCTACCATCTGAAACTGATCTAACATGAATACATAAATAAATCAATCAACTGCTTGGAATAATGTAAGTGCATTATAAATAATGGCATTTGACTCCGCTTTATCACTACATCAAATTGTAAATGTTTTTTGGTTGTGAAAATTAAATACCTCAAACACTTGCCCAAATTACCTAGGAGCCAAAATTATTATCTGAAACCGATCTAACATGAATACATATTATAAGAAATTTAGATTTCTTTGCTTTTACACATATAACAATATAAATTAGCTTTTTTACGCTTCATTTTTACATCATATTGTAAATTTTTTACAGTTCTGCAAAGTAGATACCTTAAACTCATGCCTAATTTAACTTACAGCCCAAATTATTATCTGAAACCGATGTACCATGAATACATATTACAACAAATTTAGATTTCTTTGCTATTACACATATAGCAATATAAATAAGCAAGATTTTGCTTTATCACTACATAAAATCGTAAATTTTCGTACAGTTATGAAAATAAGATACCTCAAACACCTGCCTAAAATACCTAGGAACCCAATTTTTTATTTGATACCGATCTAACCTGAATACAAATTATAAGAAATTTAGATTTCTTTGCTATAACACATATAACAATATAAATAGGCTTAATTACTCTTTATCACTACACCTAATTGTAAATTTTGTAAAGTTGTGAAAAGGAGATACCACAAACACCTGCCTAAATTACCTAGGAACCCAAATTATTAACTGAAACCGATCTAACATGAATACATATTATAAGAAATTTTAATTTCTTTGCTTCTACAAATATAAAAAATTAAATAAGCTTGACTAAGCTTTATTACCACATCATATTGTAAATTGTTTTAAGATTTGCAAGGGAGATACCTCAATCACCTGCCAAAATTATCAAGGAGCCCAAATTATTATCTGAAACCGATCTAACATGAATACAAATTAAAACAAATTTAGATTTATTTGCTATTACACATGTAACAATGTAAATAAGCTTGAGTACGGTTTATTACTACATCAAATTGTAAATTTTTCTCGGTTGTGCAAAGGAGATACTTTAAACACATGCCGTAATTACCTAGGAGCCCAAGTTTTTACCTGAAACTGATCTAACATGAATACATATTACCACAAACTTAGATTTCTTGCAATTACATATTATATAATATTATTAATAGCTGAATAACCTAATATGGGTAAAACATATTTTGAAAGGTTGTGCAAAAGAGATACCTCAATAACCTGCTTAAAATTACTAGGAGCCCAAACTATTATTTGAAACTGATCTAACACGAACACATATTATAACAAATTTAGATTTCTTTGCTATTACATATATAACAATATATATTAGCATGACTACGCTTTATCAACATCAAATTGTAAATTTTGTACAGTTGTAAAAATGAGATACCTAAAACACCTGCCTAAATTACCTAGGAGCCCAAATTATTATCTGAGACCGATCTGACATGAATACATACTACAACAAATTTAGATTTCTTTCCTATTACACATAAAACAATAAAAAAAACGGTTATGCATTGTGGATACCTCAAACACCAGCCTAAATTATCAAGGAGCCCAAATTATTTTCTAACATAAATTCATATTATAAGAAATTTACATTTCTTTGCTATTAAACATATAACAATGAAAATAAGCTTGACTACGCTTTATCACTACATCAAATTGTAAAATTTTACGGTTGTGAAAATTAAATACCTCAAACACTTGCTTAAATTACCTAGGAGCAAAAATTATTATCTGAAACCGATCTAACATTAATAAATATTATTAGAAATTTAGATTTTTTTGCTTTTACACATCTAACAATATAAATAAGCTTGACTACGCTTCATTACTACATCATATTGTAAATTTTTTACGGTTGTTCAAAGAAGATACCTCAAACTCATGCCTAAATTAACTAACAGCCCAAATTATTATCTGAAACCGATCAACCATGAATACATATTATAACAAATTTTAGATTTCTTTGTTATTACATATATAACAATATAAATAAGCTTGACTCAACTTTATCACCACATAAAATTGTAAGTTTTGTAGAGTTGTGAAAATGAGATACCTCAAGTACCTGCCTAAATTACCTGGGAGCCCAAATTATTATCTGAAACCGATCTAACATGAGTACATATTACAATAAATTTAGATTTCTTTGCTGTTACACATATAACAATATAAATTAGCTTGACTACGCTTTATCACTACATCAATTTATAAATTTTTTAAGGTTGTGCAAAAAAAATACCTCAAAACCTGCCTAAATTACCTATGTACCTAAATTGTTATCTGAAACCGATATAACATGAATACATTTTACAACAAATTTAGATTTCTCATCTTTTACACATAAAACAATATAAATAAGCTTGACTACGCTTTATCACTACATCAAATTTTAAATTTTTTATGGTTTTGCAAAGGAGATACTTCAAACACCTGCTAACTAACCTAGGAGCCCAAATTATTATCTGAAACCGATATAACATGAATACATATTACAACAAATTTAGATTTCTTTGCTATTACAAATATAAAAATATAAATAAGCTTGACTATGCTTTATTACTACATCAAATTATTAATTTTTTAAGATTGTGCAAAGGAAATACCTCAACCACATGCCTAAATTACCTAGGAGCCCAAATTATTATCTGAAACTAATCTAACATGAATACATATTATAACAAATTTAGATTTCTTTGTTATTACAAATATAACAATATAAATAAGCTTGATTCAGCTTGATCACTACATCAAATTGTAAATTTTGAACAGTTGGGAAAATGAGATACCTCAATCACCTGCCTAAATTACCTAGGAGCCCAAATTATTATCTGAAACCGATTTAACATGAATACAAATTACAACAAATTTAGATTTCTTTGTTATTACACCTATTACAATATAAATAAGCTTGACTACGCTTTATCACTACATCAAATTGTAAATTTTTTATGATTGTGCAAAGGAGATACCTCAACCACAAGCCTAAATTACCTAGGAGCCCAAATTATTATCTGAAACTGATCTAACATGAATACATATTTAAACAAATTTAGATTTCTTTGCTATCACATATAACAATATAAATAAGCTTGACTAGGCTTTATCACTACATCAAATTGTAAATTTTTAACGGCTGTGCAATGAGATACCTGAACCACATGCCTAACTTACCTAGAAGCCCAAATTTTTATCTGAAACCGATCTAACATGAATACATATTACAACAAATTTAGATTTCTTTGCTATTACACATAAAACAATATATATATATAGGCTTGACTACGCTATATTACTTCATCAAATTGTAAATATTTAACGGTTTTGCAAAAACATACCTCAAAAACGTGCCTAAATTACCTAGGAGCCCAAATTATTACCTGAAACCGACCTAACAGGAATACATATTACAATAAATTTAGATTTCCTTGTTGTTACCCATATAACAATATAAATTAGCTTGACTATGCTTTATCACTACATAAATTTGTAAATTTTTTATAGTTTTGCAAAAGAGATACCTCAAAGACAGCCTAAATTACCTAGGTAACTAAATTATTATCTGAAACCGATCTTACATGAATACATATTACAATAAATTTAGATTTCTTTGCTACTACACATAAAACAATATAAATAAGAGTGACAACGCTTTATCACTACATTAAATTTTAAATTTTTTATGATTATGCAAAGAAGATACTTCAAACACCTGTTAAATATCTTAGGAGCCCAAATTATTATCTGAAACCAATCTAACATGAATACATATTAAAACAAATTTAGATTTCTTTGCTATTACAAATATAGCAATATAAATAAGCTTGACTATGCTTTTTCACTACATCAAATTGTAAATTTGCAAAGGAGATATCTCAACCACATGCCTAAATTACCTAGGAGCCCAAATTATTATCCAAAACTGATCTAACATGAATACATATTATAACAAATTTTAGATTTCTTTGTTATTAGAAAAATAACAATATAAATAAGCTAGACTCAGCTTTATTACTACATCAAATTGTAAATTTTGTACAGTTGTGAAATAAGATACCTCAAACACCTTCCTAAATTACGTTGGAGCCCAAATTATTATCTGAAACGGATTTAACATGAATACATATTACAAAAAATTTAGATTGTATTACATATATAACAATATTAATAAGCTTGACTACTTTTCATTACTACATTAAATTGTAAACTTTTTATGATTGTGCTAAAGAGATACCTCAAAAACCTGCCTAAATTAACAAGGAGCCCAAATTATTTTCTGAAACCTATCTAACATGAATATATTAAAACAAATTTAGAATTCTTTGCTATTACACATATAACAATATAAATAAGCTTGACTACGCTTTATCAGAATATCAAGTTGTAAATTTTTTATGGTTGTGCAAAGGAGATACTTCAGCCACATGAATAAATTATCTTGGAGCCTAAATTATTATCTGAAACTGATATAACATGAATACATATTGCAACAAATTTAGATTTCTTTGCTATTACAAATATAGCTAAAAATAAGCTTGACTACGCTCCATCACTTTGCAAGTATTTTTTACAGTTATGCAAAGGAAATACCTCAAACAC
>JABUQX010013175.1:0-20000 GCA_015478945.1 Trachelipus rathkii | reverse complement strand
GCTCGTCCGTCGGGAAGATACTAGAATAGGGAAAGTGGAAGACTCAACGTTAGAGTCAACATTTTTTAAAATGCCAGAAAGAGCGAGAGGAAAGATTTGGAAGATCTTTTCATTTTCTACTGAGAAAAGAGAGTTTTTACTTTCACATAGAATAGATCTAGCATGATTCTAGGGTGAAATGTATGTTGCATTGCTGAATACCAAGAAGAATTAAACGAAGATTTGTTAACTTAAATTGAAGTGATAGAAGATGGAATGAACGTCTTAATGTCAGAGAGAACCACCTCCGTTATATGCTCTGCGCACTCAGAGGAGCCATCCCTCAAAGCAATTATTAATAATTTCGAAGTAATTCAAAGAAGTTCGATCAAAAGTTCAACAATTTGCGTTACGGAAATTACAAAAAAAATTTCCGAGCGGTTAGAGTGGGGCCTTACTTGCTAAAGAATGGAGGTGGTAAAAGAGGATACAGAAGTAAGGTGATCGGAGAAGCCCAATGACAAAAAGAGCTTAACAGTATAATTAGAAGTTATAGGAAAAGGAAAACATAAGTAAGGAAAAGGTTCATCTCCAAGAAAGACTAATGATGCTGGCAGGGAGCTGCACCATCTGCTCAAGGTTATTTTCGATGGAGAAATGTAAGACAAGTTCACCGGCTGTAACTTGAGAAGTAAAAGAGACTCATTGGTGCTGTTGAACATCGAAATCTCCTAAATGATGATTTCAGCAAAAATGAAGAAGTGCGAATTTGCTCTTTTTGAATATAGATAGTGTCGAAGAAATTAGGATGGTCAGTGGCGTTAAGAGATGAATAAAGAGAACAAACGAATTTAGTCTCACATTAGCAAGATGAGCCTAAGTCACAAGGTAGAAAATTAGGAAGACTACAAATTAGAAACACAAGAACAAACAAAGTCTGTGCGTACTTATGTTCAACAACCGATTTTGACCGAAAAATTAGGATAAAGACAGTAAGAGGGAACATAGTACAGATTGCTGTTTGAATACTCAAGTACCTAAGCAACAAAATACGTGAACTTCGATCAAAAACAAGAAATGAGGTCTCAAAGAAAAAGAAAGGGGTATTTAGCAAAGTAAAAATCGGACTAAAAACCGAGAATGTTGCAGAAATTAATAATATATATATATATATATTATAATATATATATATATATATATATATATATATATAATATATTAGTATATATATATATATAATTATACATAATTATATATATATATATATATAGATATATAATTACATAATTAGATAATATTATCTATATTATGTACTATATAATATTTATATATATACTATATATATATCTATATTATAGTTATTTATTATAATATATATATATAATATATATATATATATATAATATATATATATATATATTTTAATATATATATAATATATATATTATATATATAATATATATATATATATATATATAATATATAAATATTATATATATATATATATATTATATATATATATATATATATATTATATATATATATATAGTTATATTATAATATATATATATATATATATATATATAATATAAATAATTATGATATATATATATATATATATATATAATTATATATATATTATATATAATATATATATATAATAATATATATTTATATATATATATATATATATATATATCTTATATATATACATATATAGCTATATATATATTATATATATATAATAGTTATTATTATATATATATTTACTATATAATATGTATATTATATATATATATGATATATATATATGATATATATATATATATAGTATATATAATTATGATATAGTATATATATATATATATATATAATAAATTGATATAAATATATATATATTACTGAAGTATAATTTGAAATCTTTATAAAAATAGAGAATTTAAAAATATATTTATTATATATATATATATATATATATATATATATATATTATATAGTATATATATATATATATATATATATATATATATATCAGGGTTGGTGATTTTTTTTAAATCAAAAAAAACTGATTTTTTTTTTTTTTTTTTATTATTTTTTCATATTTTTTTGATACATAATGATATAACAGATATATTAGTTCTATCTCACTGTGTTAAAAAACTTCAAAGTAGTTTATATATAAGAAATATAACTTTCTTAATATTTGGTTCATAATTTCATATAGGGTAATACAAGAATTTGATCTTCATCAATATAATTTGTCCAATATAGAACTCTTAGAGTTTAGAATACCTAATATATATCCAATCAAATCTTCAACAAAATTTTATTTCTTCAAAATAATGTAATTTGAGGTTATAGACAAAAGGGAAAAGACAATTCCTTTTAATTTTCAGCCATTTAAATCATTCTAGTTCTTTCGTTGAATCGAGATGGAATGCCTCAGTGAAAGCCACCAGACGTAAGGACCAACTTTTAGTGTTTCTTCCTTAAACAAGTAGGGAAGGAATAGAAATGTTCTATCTTTATATCATTATAACATATATATATAATATGAATATATAGTATATATATACTATATATATAATATATAATATTATATATATAATATATTATGTATATTATATAATATATATATATATATATATAATATATACCGGTATATAATAATATATAGTATATAATAAAAATATATATATATATATATATATATATATATATATATATATATATATATATATATATATATATATATATATATATATATATATATATATATATTATATATATATATATATATATATATATATATATATAATATATATATATATATATATATATAATATATAGGCCAGCCTAGCGAACAGCATCATGCCAATGTAACTAAAAAATATACAACTACAGGAAACCAAATAACAATTTTTGATTTTCAGCAAGCAATTTCATCCGATGAAACTTAAAAAAAGTTATTTTTATTCAAAATATTTTACTATTAATAACACCTTAAATTTAGTAAAATCTTAGACCTGGCAAGCGTAACGTTCTCCATTACGCGCTTTCCA
Source organism: Trachelipus rathkii (assembly GCA_015478945.1). Classification (NCBI taxonomy): domain Eukaryota; kingdom Metazoa; phylum Arthropoda; class Malacostraca; order Isopoda; family Trachelipodidae; genus Trachelipus; species Trachelipus rathkii. The sequence goes on along the minus strand of JABUQX010013175.1, from coordinate 16,959 downwards.
TTTCGGCAGTAGAACGAGAGCAAAGAAATGAAATATTTTTTTTTTATGCTCTGGAGAAAATGTTTAATTTTTCTTTTTTATTTCCTTTTTGGTGGGTTCGACAGCCGACGGAGGGACAGAGAGGAGGACGAAGTCCCCCTCCCCGTCGTCCCCCGGTAGGCCGAGAAACCCCGACCTCTGTCAGTCTTTGTCGTTTACCGCTTGGGATATATTTAGTTAAAAAAATGCGACCCATTTGGCAAACCCTAAACGTTCATCGTAAGCGGATGGAGCTACTTCGTCTTGCTCAAAAAATTAATCCCTTATCATACAGATTTTCCAACAGTTTTTAATAACATTTTAATTTTTAACAAGCGTTATTTTTTTTTTTTTCAATTTCATGGATAAAAATGTCTTTTTGTTTATAAGAATTTTATTTATTTTCCCATTAGATGTTATAGTTTTTTTTGTTAGCAATGCATGTTGCTCGGAGGAGCTGACCATATATATATATATATATATATATATATATATATATAATATCTATATATATATATATTTATTTCTCCATTTAGTCTACTTATATGTCAAATGTTTTTGTAAATAGAAAATAATTATAATATTATATAACGTTCTTCCCTTAAACCCCCTGGAGAGCAGATTTTATTTGTCAATTTCGTACTGTTTCCTTTTATTTTCCCGTTTTCACTGCTGATTGAATTCTATGTTGAGAAGTGGACATTTTTAATTTTTTCAAATGTAAGGTTTAAATATCCCTAATCTGGTAGAACTTTATAAACTTTAGGATATTTCAGCTAAAATTTTAGTTTATTACATATTGTAATTATTCCATCATATTGTTAATAACAACTTAGTTATAAACATTCTCCTAGAATAGCTGTGATAATCATTAAATTGTGTTACTTATTTAGAATATGTAATAAACTTAGAAAAGTTTGCTGAAATTTGCAAAATCGTTACATATTGAAATAAAATCTACGGATGAAAAAGGAACAGGCAATTTTCAACTTCTCAACAATGAATTCAATTCAGCCAGTTGAAAAACGGAAAAATAAAGAGAAGAAATCAAAGAATTGACAAATAAATCTGCTCTCGAGGGTACCATTTAAAAGAACTAAATATATAAACTACGTATTACAGTAGTAAAATGAATATAATATATAATATATATATATATATATATATATATATATATATATATATATATATATATTATTATATATATATATATTATATATATATTATATATATAATATATATGTTTATATATATAATATATTATATATAATATATAGTAATATATAATTATAAACTTGCCAATAAATCATGTTCTAGCTCTAACTAAATGTAGTGTTACCTTACTAAGCTACTGTACTACTAGTATATACAGGCAGTGAGGGTGAAACTAACAAGAAGTTAACCCGCATGATACTCGAACCTAAGATAGTACAACACGAAACTGATGTAACATATCATGGAATCAGCGTAATGAAACTGTATGGAAATGCAAAAAAAAATTTTTACCTTTTTTTTTTTATAATTTTTTTATATCCCAAAACTACTAGCGATAGGTACAAAGTAAACAATAACATATTTATGAATCAGCGTAGGAAATATGTATAAAAAAAGTTTGTTTTTTTAAAACTAAACAAGATAACCCCAGGGTAAACCCAAAGATGCAAAGAGTCCGGGTCTCTCGGCCTCCTGGGGGCGCGACGGGGTAGGACTATTTGCCCCCTCCTCCGGGAGGGTCTCCGGAACCTCCCGCTCTTTGGTATTTGGTGTCGCGGGGGTTCTCCGCCCTGCCCTACGGGGTATGGAAACGTCCCCCCCTCCCTGTCCCACCCGGTCAGCTTGAGCCCCTAAAAGAATTTATACGCTGATTCCATTATGTAATTTTATTAGTTTTCTTCTACCTATCGTAGTTTTGGCGCTCGATATAAAAAAAATAAAAAAACAAAGTAGAAATTTTTTTTTTGGCATTTTCCATACAATTTCATACCGCTGATTCCTTATGTTTATCAGTTTTTTCTTGTACCTATCCTTAGTTTTCGAGATATCTGCGGGGTAACTTCTTTAGTTTTGGCCCAAACAGGGAAAACGGAAACAATAAAAAGAAAATACGAATTGACAAATATAATCTTGCTCTCGAAAGGGTGTTTAAGAAATAAATATGTAGAACTCACGTAATTAAGTGTAAATAAAGTAATATAATATATATAATATATATATATAAGTATATAATAATATATATAGATATTATATATATATATATATAGATAATATATAATATATATGATATATAATATAATCTAATACTAAGACTTGCAATAAACTGTTTACTAGCTCTAACTAACTGTAGGTGTACTTACTAAAGCTACTGTACTACTATATAATATATATGCTTATCAGTTATCCCTGAGAGCTGAGACTGAAAGACACAAGTACTGGCAAATATAAAAAATAGTCACAAGCCTTGAGCATCACTCGGCCACAGTCAGCGATTGACTGTTAAGTACTTGACTACTTGTAGTAATATTATTGTCTAGTTCACCAGGGTAGATGGCCATGTCTTTACTCTTTAGGCTTTAGTAGTATATAATACCGTAGTATTATGTAGTATACACTACTAAAGACTAAAGAGTAAAGACATGGCCATCTACCCTGATGACACTAGACACTAGTACTGCTACTAACAGTCAGTGTGACTGATGTTCAAGTATTGATAATAATAATATGTAATTCAGTTATTTATTTTGTTACTATAATTCCCAGTTAATAATCAATCATGGGTTTATAGTTATGACAGCTTTATCTGTCCCAAGTCTGTTCCTTAACTTGGATTGAACCAACCCAAAAGAAGAAAAAAACCCTTTCAACTCCAGCTGAGGAAACTGTGGTGGTGAACAACATAGTAACTAGTTCTTTCGTTGAATCAGAAATGGAACTCCTCAGTGAAAGCCACCAGACATAAGGACCAACTTTTAGATTTCTTCCTTAAACAAGTAGGTAAGGAATGGATGTGTTCTAGCTTTATACTTCATTATATCCGGCATGGCATTAGAGTATGCTTCATTTGCCCATTCCATCGCCTCAGATTCTTCATCTGCAGATAGTTTTTCTCCTTGGTACGAGGGATGAAGCATGTATGCCAGATAATGCACTGAAGTTAAGGTTTCACTAACACGTTTGTCAATTTTTTTTCTTCAGCTGATTATCACCCTTCAACTGTGTTATTAATGAATCTTGAACTTCTTTCCATACTTCTGTGGCATCGCCAATATTACACAAATCACTTTGCAATCTGTCTAAAGCAACAGCAATATTCTTTGAGATTTTCAGCATGTCTTCAGATTAGTATCCATCACTTCTCTCATCATCTTCTTTTCCAAATCATTTCGTTTTTCACCGTCACATACTGTAATTAATGCAGGCCAGTTGGTTAGATAGCTTTCCAAGCAGTCACATAAGGTATTCCAGCGCACATCTTGTGGCATGACTAAGGCTCGACCACCTGCTGCTTTGTAAGCTGCTGATGCACAGTGATTATTGCGGAAATATTTAATGATGTTAACTATGTGCTCCTTGATGTTTGATATTTCCAAATCTTTAGCCAATAAGTTCATGAGATGTGCTGAACAGCCGTACGTTATTATCGCTTTTCTATGTTCCATCAGTTTAGTCCTCATTTTCTTGACATTAGCGGCATTATCTGTCACAAGACTGCCAACAGTGCACAAAAATTTATCTTCTGCTTTTTTAATGCTTTCCTTTGCCACATCAAATAGGTATTCTGATGTATGAAGATGCCCTGATGTATCTACGGTATTCACGAGGAAAATGTTGACTCCACCGGAAGAATTGTTCTGAACTGCAACAGTAGCACATATCACAGGATCATTCATCACATTACTCCATCCATCAATGCTCATGCACACTACCTGATCTCTCAGCATATCTATGCTTTTCTCAATTTCTGTTTCAAATACTTTATCTAATAAATTTTCAGCAACTTATTTCCTATTAGGTTTCTTATTACCTGGACGTATAGCTCTTATCATCTCTAAAAAAGTAGAATGTTCCACCGTTTTGAATGGCAGGTTTGAAGCATAGATGAACCGCGCAATCAAGTAGTCAAAGTGTTCCTTATCATTCAGTGTTGTTCTTAATGTGAATGACTGCATAGATGGCATTGGTAACTGTTTTCTCATTTTTTGTTGTAAATGAAGTACTTACATCAGATTCAGAACAGCTCAGAGATTTTGTTGTATTTTGAGATGCTGGGGATGGAGTTCTGGACAATTGTCGTTTTTTAGACAGAGTCCAAGGCGTTTCTTGGTTTTTGAGATTAGGAGTTGATGTTGCTCGAGTTGAAACTATGTTCCATGCCACCTAATGAAATGTCTATGAATGAGGGCTCATTGAATGAAGTTGAGTGCTTATTACCAGATGTTGAAAGTGTTGAGACAGTAGCAGCTTCTTGAATCTCAAGTTGAACAAGTTCTTCTGCCAGAATGAGAAATACAGATCTTTATCAATATAACATTATCTTGCGCATAACTAAAATCTAAATATTTATTACAAAATGCTGGCTATGTTATCCTAGACTTAGGATAGTTTACAAATATATATATATATATATATATATATATATATATATATATGAATATTGATATACCTATATATATATGATATATATATATATCATATATATATAAGGGGTGGGTAAGATTGTCTTATTAATTATTAATTATACATGACATGTCATTAATAATTTTTGGCTTTCAATAAAAATTAGTAGTCCAATAAAATGATTAAATTATTAAATATTATTTTTTGTTATATTAATTATATTTTTATGAAATTAATGTTGTTGGCTAAACAAAAAATAGGATCTTACCATCAGTTTCATGACTTTCATCCTGTGTTGGTGAGGATCCCTTGCATTTTGAAGCTTTGTGGTTCTTCATTCTTTGAACTAATCCCTGCATTTCGAATCCACATGTTTTGCACTTCGCTCTTATGCCAGTTTTTTGTGTTGTTGGAATTTCATCAAATTATGCCCAAATTGATTATTTTTGTCTTCCTGCTTTTCTCATTTTAAATAATTACAAAAATAATGAGATGGAATGAATCAATAATAAAAAAAATAAAACTAAATAAAGTTATGGTAACCACAAAAAAGTCTTGATATTGTTCCTGAAATGAAAACATAAAATATATGAGAAAAAAAGTATTCTAGAAAGCGAGTGGTGTGTTGCATTAATGTAAGAAGTGTTAAGCATTTTATAGTGAAAAAATCCAAAAAATGAATTTATTTTGAAAAAAAAATCCAAAAATCATGATTTTTTCATTAAAAAAATCAATTGATTTAGTCAACTGATTAAATCAATTTGATTTAATCAGTGCCAACCCTGATATATATATATATATATATATATATATCTATATTTATATCTTATATAATATATATATATATATATATATATATATATAATATATAATAATTATATTATATATATAATACATATATATATATATATATATATATATATATATATATATATATATATATATATATATATATAACCTAATTTATTCTTCTGTGAATGTATTTGAAAATATACTTCAGTTATTGCCATCTTTCACTCGATTTTTCATCTGTTAAAACCGCAAACGTTGGAAAAGCAAAAGAGGATAAAGAAGAAGGAATTTTGAGTTATTTAAACAATGTATGAATAAAACTTCACCATCTAAAGAAACTCAAAAAGATCCATTAACAAGTCTAGTTTAACATAGTTATAATATATAGTCCTAGTATAATACAATATTTAATAATGTACAATTTCTGAAAGGGGGCTGCTAATTGTAACACAGTATTGTGTCCTTTTAGCATAAAGAATAATACAAGTATAATTAAATTAAAACAATTGGGGTTAAGGATTAAGCAAAGAAATTAGACAAAGTCAAATAAATTAACTTTATATAGAATTTAGCAAACTACTACTACTACTACTACTACTACTACTACTACTACTACTACTACTACTACTTCTAATCTGTCTACTACTCTACTAACTACTACTACTACTACTTCTATTATTATTATTATTATTATTATTATTATTATTATTATTATTATTATTATTATTATTATTATTATTATTATTATTATTATTATTATTATTATTATTATTATTATTATTATTATTATTATTATTATTATTATTATTATTATTATTATTATTATTATTATTATTATTATTATTATTATTATTATTATTATTATTATTTTATTGAACCTATATCATGCATTTGTCTTAATATAACTTTTTCGTGATTTTTCTAAGCTCCTAAAAGCCTTCCGAACATTTTCGTCAACTTTTTTCAGGACAACTTTTGAATAGAACAAAATAGTTGAACCTATGGAGCAATCTGAGGTTTCGTCCACTCACCTTGGACATTTTCAAGGTTATTTAAGTCAATATTAACAACAAGGCTAAAATTAAAATTGAAACAATACAATTATTACAAATATAGTAAATAAGATAAAACTACTAGGTGAAACGTACAAAAATTAAAACCCACCGGACATGGGTAATGATGAATCTGTAGCGCAGGAACGATAGTTAAGGAAGGTCGAGGAAACTGAAGATAAAAAGCAACCCCAGTGAGCGGATAATAGGCAGGATTGTTTATAGACGCTTTATTAGAGATGAAAACAGAGGGAGCTGTGATCGGAATCCGGAGAAATAAGGGACACATGAGCTGTCTCCACCCCAAACTTTCCCTTGGATACGATCAAAATGCTCTTGTCGCTATCTGCAAAAATTAGTTCTGAATAGGGTTAAGAAGGCAAATATAGGATTGGAAGGTCTGGCTATATATTGCACAGCCATAATCCAATTTTGCTTTAGCTAGCATGATGTAAAGGCTTATTATAATCTTTCTATCCGCACCTCATGTCTTGGAAGTGAGGTGCCGCAAGAGAACCAACGGTCGATGGCAGCTAGTTTTAAAATGATTAATGTGAGGGAGGTATGTAAGGCTTTTATCGAATAACAAGCCCAAGAATCTCACAGTTGGCTCCAAACGAATGGGGTAGCTATACAGGTAAAATACGGGATGTGATTGGAGTCGTCATCTTCGTCGGGGGTTATTCCTGACGAGAATGACTTGGATGTGGAGAATTTGAAGTCACGTGCACAATACCAGGACGTAACCCTATCAATGGCAAGCTGAATCTGACGTTTAGTACAAGGAAGCTTTGACATGGAATACAAGGTCTTCGACATAGATTGAGCATCTGATCGAGTTCGGAATGACACCGACCACTCCATTAAATTCAATTGAGAACAGTAACACACTCAACAACACAACCTGTGGCATCCCCCCCCCTCTTCCATGACAAGATGCAGTGACATATTGTTGCCTCATCGAACCTGAAGTGAGAGACCCGACATCAGAGATTGATGGAAGAGGGAAAGTTGTCCCCCGAGTCCCAGGGAGTGAATATTTCGCAGAGCCCCCACCCTCCATGTGGAGTCATATGCCCTTTCAAGATCTAAGAAAACGACCATTGTCATCATATGAATTGCAAACGTTTCACACATTTCATGGTTCAAAAGAAGGAGAGGATTCTCTGTAGAGAGATGGTGGCGGAAACCAAAATTATGGCCATAAAAAACATATAATTGTTCCAATGTAGGAACGTGACGTGAAGTCATTCTCTCCATTATCCTGCATTTACTGCACATTGAGATGGGTCGATGGTTGTTTATAAAAGTTTCGTCCTTCCCATATTTCGGAATTGGAACGATATAATCTGCCAATCAAACAAGGGGGGAAGACACCCTTCACTCACATTCTGTTGTATAAGCTAAGGAGGAAAGCTGAGTCGGTAGAATGTAAATGCCGAATCATCTGGAGGGAAATGCCGTCAGGGACAGGCGCGTTACATAGTTTTAATGCATCCTTGAATTCTGATCTTGTGAATAGTCTGTCGTAAAATGGATCCTCCCTAGGTGTCTCAGTCTGTAAACGAACCGATCGAAATGGTTCTGGATAAATGAACCCATTAGAGCAGGAATAAAAATAAAAACCCAGCTCATCAGCAACTATCCCCGGAGATCCCCAAGATAGGGATGCTACAGCTTTAAAATGAATAAGGTTGGATGGAGTGGGGGTTGTTGAGTTGTTGATTTGCAGCTCCTAGTGGAACGTAGGATATGGTCCACTGCTTCCCTGCTATGTTTTCTGAAAGTAGGAGAAAACTTCCGCCGAAGATGGAATTGAATTGTAGGAGGAAGGACTGGGACGTAGGTGACCTGATAGGACGAGGATTAATCTGCCTTATCATACCGCCAGCCGGGGTATAGTTGTTACTGTTTGGTAGGGCCTAGGGATGGGATGACGATTGGATAGTGGTCACTTTTCACAGAGGAATGATGAAAGCTCCCGCAGGAAACGATCGACGTCCGAGATCGAGCACATTGAGATGTCGACACAAGAAGAAGCACCAGTGTCGAAACGTTGAAATGTTGGAAGAAATGTATTGAAACATCCCAAAGAGAATTCAGGCAAAAGTTCCAGTATCCGTTCTGCATTGAAGAATACTATAGAGTCTCCCCACAATGGATGGCGGAGGTTAAAATCACTGGGAACCTACATGGGCATAGGGAGACTCCTGTATAATGCGAAGTGTTTCCTTAGAATAAGGACAGCTGGGCGCGAGATACACAGAACTCAGAGTAAGGAACGATTTAAGATGATGAAGCCGAGCCACTACACCGTGTCAATACATATATATATATATATATATATATATATATATATATATATATATATATATATATATATATATATATATATATATATATTTGCTGCACTCGCTTGCTATATACTGTATGATATTATGAAGATACTTGCTGTTCGGAATCTCGTATCCCGGAGGGAGGGAAGATCATGCAGAAGGGAAACGTAATGGCCTCTTTAATTGGACAGGAGAGGTTTCCGAAACCCAAGAAGGAGTCTCTCCCAAGAGGAGAGGCAAATTATCTCCCACATTTCAAAAGCTATTTCCAATATTTATAGGGTTACCCGTAGAAGACTGGGAAGTACCTTGCCAGAGCCGATATCGGTCCCCTCATCAATGTCTTTGGCAGTGGTCGAAAAACTCTGCAGAGAAGAATTATGATGTTCAATATGAGTGAGCTTGTCAGGAGAGTCGTCTGGGGGGGCATGTGTGGGATTAGAATTTTTAAAGGGCTCCTGTGGTACAAGGAAGTCAAGTCCCTCTGCATGTGAGGGTCCAGAGTAAACGTTAGGGAGAGGTTACTTCTATCTTATAACCCCAGCAGCAGCCACCACCCGCTATGCAGAATCACCTTTTATCTTAATTCGACTTAAGGTCTTCACCATCACCTTCTCAGACCCCAGGCCAGACCGGATTGTGATGTCAACTTGGGGTTGCTCCAAGGGTGGAGAGTCGTCAGAAGAGTCCATCGTGACATCTGAGTAAGTTTCGAACCCACTAGAGTATTGTTGACACGAATCAGCCCTAGGCAAAGAGTGGATGCCAGAGTCGGTTGGTCTCCAGTTTTCCCGGTATTCTCATGTTGACCACTACAGGGTCCAGAGTGTCGAGCATGTTTCGAAGGTAGCTCGAGGCCCTCAGCATGAACGATGCCTATGTGTTTCAAGAGTTCATTGCTCGGTATTAAAAAGAGTACGGACGTCTGGGTAGAGAAGACCCACGTTCGGATGGGTGAACAATATCATCAGACGGTGCATCCTGTTGTATCCCTATGGAAACTAGTGCTGATCATTTCCGCGAGATGGTATATTGGAGGTCAGTGGCTGAACATATGTGTCTGTCTTGGAACTTTGAAAAGTTTTTCTTCCGAGTTGAAGAGGAAGCAGAACGAGATGTTTTCTCTGCAGGTGGAGCATGGACTCATGCGAAAGTGAAGTATGCCTTGTTTAGGAACATCGAGTTGTTCTTACCATGGAAGGAGAACTGGGTGGACAGTTATCCAGAGCAACAGGAATCTCAAAACCCGGAATCTCCGAATGAAGAATGTTAGTTTGTAGGGAAGATGTGGGAATGTGAGAAGTACCCAAACCCAACATACCAGAGTTGTGTGCATTGCTAAAGGCCGTCGCTTGAGCGAAAGAAAGTGGAAGATGAGATAGTTTCTCATTTGCTTGGCTCGTGGCTTCACAGTTATCAAGTTTAAAAAGCACCTATTGTTCGAGGATATTTTTCTCCAGTATGAAAAAAGGACAGTGAACAGAAGAGGCAGAATTTGAACCCTTGCAGTTTGGACAACAAGGAGGGGCATCACAGGGGGTGTAGAGATAGCTCCCACATTTGAAACATACGGTCTGGAAGGCTCTATAATATTTCTGAAAGTTGTCAAATTTATGGTATTTAAAACATCTTGAAAAATCCACGTAAGTCCAAACCGGTGCATAGTAAATCTGAGTTTTACCTTTGTGGTCGATATAGATGGGTTATCTTTATGAAGAGGGAACCTATAGGGGTGGTTGACGATCATATGTCGTCTCTGTAAGTGAGCCCGTATATTCAACGTTGCGTCTGCACGGAACACTGTAGCATGTGTCGTACCTTTGGAGGTGCTGTGGATATCGTCCGTCTTGAAGATACTAGGTACCCACCCAGAGACGAAAGGCAACAGGGACAAGAATGCATCCATTTCGCATTGATGTCATTTGTACCTCAGTTGATCGGAAAACAGACTAATATGCATTACTGAGGACCAGATGGCTTGCATCATCAGCGGGAAGTAGTTGAATTCCAATAAAAATGAAGTGGATAAGATATATGACCAGGTACTCCCGGAGGTGGGTCAGAGAACACGAATGCGATATTTTGAGATGTACATTGACTTTGAAATGGGAGATTCTGCCGGCACATGGGCTCCTGGGAAGGCAGATGTGAAACCAAATATATCAGTATGTGACTAGAAGCCCTAACATCCTCTGCTGGTCGAGAAAGTTTAGTGTTAGATAAGAACTGAGAAGTATAGGTTGGGGGAATGGAAGTACCAACTATTTCATTAACAAGGGCGTCGAGGTCCCTGTTGGTGTTTGGACAAGAAGTAGCCAGGAGGAGGTCAGGGTGGGAGCCCGACTGATGTTGATTTCCTCATTTCTTTAAGCTTTTGTTCCTTTTTATTTTTACCCATAAATATAACTCGTTTTCATCTGTTTCACAATAAATAAACACAAATACTCTAAAACAAATTATGAATATATTATATATTCTGGGAGCGTAACCGTAGAAACCGCACCCACCACACCTCATAAAACACGAATAAAACCTCCCTCCCCAAAACGCCACCCCTTAAGGTGGGCTATGAGTGTGGCTTCGGAAAGCCCCCCCGGAACTCCATGTCCAGGCTCTAGGTTGATAAATAATAGCCGTGCACTATACGGATAAGGCGCACTGCTCAAGATTTTACAAATTAGTGACGGATAGCCTTCTCAGTGGTTAGCCAAAGTCATCCCCAACAATAGGCACCCCGGAGAAAGGCGAGAACAACCAGTTTTTGACGTACCCTAACACACAGACCAGGGACGGAAAGATTGACACAATATATCCACAGGGACTACAGCTCGATAGCTACCAGGGTTCAGGAGAAAACTGGGGCGACTCCCAGAAGAGAGATAAGGAATACGTAGAGTATTATGTACAGAAAAAGGAGAAGGTATCCAAACTGGGAAGGAACGGGTGATAAGAACAAGATATATAAAATATAAAAAACAATGACAGCAATAAAACATAATAATAATAATAATAATAATAATAATAATAATAATAATAATAATAATAATAATAATAATAATAATAATAATAATAATAATAATAATAATAATAATAATAATAATAATATAATAATAATAATAATAATAATAATAATAATAATAATAATAATAATAATAATAATAATAATAATAATAATAATAATAATAATAATAATAATAATAATAATAATAATAATAATAATAATAATAATAAAAAGGAATTAAAGATTGAGATTGTTGAAAAAAGGCCCAAAAAGAATAAATAAGAAAGAATGCATAAGTATGGAAAGAAAAAGGAGAAGAGCGAATTTAAAAGCTCGTTAAATAGAGGTGCTTCTAATGCATTTTATAAAAATGCATAAAAAGAGCTTTTATGATTAATAATACTTTCAAGCAACTTATAAACTACAGTGTTAAAATTCTTTATAATATATATATATATATATATATATATATATATATATATATATATATATATATTTATTTTTTTATGTATATATATATAATTTATATATATATACTGCTATATATATATATATATATATATATATATATATATATATATATATATATATATATATATATATATATATATATATATATATATAAAGTGGAGGTGTTGTAGTTAGTTTTTCTTCATGTTCCTCCACTTCAAAGGTAGTTGTTGGTTGTTTTTGATATTTCTTCGTAATTGCTTCGTGTTACGTTGAAGAACCTAAAAAAAAACAGCTACTTGCTAGGTTGTTTCGCTGCCACCTCTTTCACCCTAAGAAGATATATGATTTACGCTGGCTACTCGAGAGTAAAGCACCAATAATGAAATAAAATTGTTAGAACCCTTTTTTAGCTATCTTTATAGTGGGGAAGAATTAAAACAACTTTGATTATTGGATTTTTGCTTATTTATTAAAAATTGCATTCATAATATATACAAGATATTGGTTGCAAATTATAATAGTTTAATAAGTTTTTAATATATATATATATATATATATATATATATATATATATATATATATATATATATATATATATATATATATATATATATATATATATATATATATAACTCTTGTTGCACTTCGTAAGATTTTAATAAAATTTTAGTTTAAAAGCATATGTATAAAAAGTTTGTTGTACTCTTTTTCTGGGGAATGTTTTTGCCAAAAAAAATAATTTTTTTGGCGATAAAATGACAACATAATATATGTGCTTATAAATCGAATAAAATACAATATTTTTATGAAATATTTACAGAATAAGATATAAAATATTTATATAGCATGATAAAAACTATTATATTACAAAATAGATCATGTGATTTATGATAAAGCTATTAAAAACATAAAAATATGAATTATTATTACGGATTATAAAGTTATACAACCAGCAATTGGTTTTCATTCTAAAAAAGATTTTTCCATATATGTTTAACTTTTTTCTTTTAAATATTTGCACTTTAAACTTTTCCTTTTCTTTTCTTTTAAAAAGACATTTATTTTATATATATATATATATATATATATATATATATATATATATATATATATATATATATATATATATATATATATATATATATATATATATGCTTAACCTAATATATATTTTTAACATACCAAATTTAACTAAGGTCATATTAATTATATAAATATATAACATATATATATATATATATATACTCTTTCTTATAATAATATATATATATATATAATATATATATATATATATATATATATATATATATATATATATATATATATATATATATATATATATATATTAGAGGTGGACAGAATATAATTTTGAGTATTTGCGGATGCGAATGAGGAAATTTATATTTCAATGTCCGCCCGCGGATGTTGAAGCGGAGAGCATATTGTTTTAAATTTCAAGAGTTTTAACCTCATGTGATAATTGGAATAGCAAAAATGCATTTCCGCCCAAAAAATATATAAATTCATTAAGAAATAGAGGAACAAAAAATTTATGTAAATTACCTTTAATTTCCAATATCTGTGGATCCAACTCTTTTGCTCCACATCACCCATATGGAAAAGCAAATAAATTAATAATCCGCATTTCCTCAATTTTACATATGAAAAAATTCAACCTTTTAATTCAATTTTTATTATTTATTTGTTTAGTATTTTATTTCTATTTGATAGTTTGTTTTATTTTTATTTTTTACTTTTAGTATTTTCTATAAGCTATTAATTTAATTTTTTTAATTTTTGATTTATCTAATATTTAAAGTTAATAACTGGTAATTGGAGTTTTAAAAACAATCTTCTGAGCTCATTCAGGAGTTGGTTTGCATCGTTTTGAATAATATATGAGACCTGCTCCACTGAAAAGACGCCCTCTAGCTATACTGGTTGAAAGGTATCCTGATCAAGTACTGGTGAGTTCAGCCAGGTAAAGAAAGTCTTGACTGCTCTCATGCCACTAAGCTAGAGGATCTTCACCTGAATCCAAACGTTTCTGCCATTGTACTCTTCAATTATCGATAAAGTCTCATTTGACTGCTCTATATCTGGTTCTTCATCACTACTAGAAGCTAAAAGAATGACCATAGATTCAACAATGCTTCTGTTACCAGATAGGCTTGTTCTTACAGACTCTGTTTCAGAGATATTTTGCTTTTTCGTTGAAGAAACTTTTTAGCATCTTGCATCAGTTTATCACTGAGTCGTCGGCCTAAATTGATCCTAACTCTTTGTGCAGCGTATGGTGCAAAAAACTTTTTTATGTACCTCGGATCTAGAAAAGTTGCCATAACGCAATTGATGGAAACTTCAAGAGTAGGCACTTTGTGCTATGTGCAGAACCTTTTTCGGAGTGCCTTACCAGCCAATATCTTGGGGCAGTGTTTACTGCAATGCTAGATAAATGGAAGATTTTACAAGATCAAATGCACTGTGTAGCGAGAGATGCAGGCGATATTATGAAAAAAGCACCTTTTTTCTGAAATGAAAAATGTGGACTGTTTTGCCCATCAGATATATCTTGTATTTTAGAATGGCATAATTGCTGAAAAATGAGTGTCAGATATATATTATCCAAGTCTAGGTCGATTGCTACTCATTTCAATCATAAACATCAAGGCAAAAATGATTTAAAAACAAAATACAATCAAAATTAAATGTGCTTCAACTTTCTTTGTTTCAAACAACACAAAGGTGAAACCCCTCACGACTGATGACAATGCACTTTTGAATAATTGTATTGCTTGACTGACTTGAGCTTCTTATGAAAAACCAAGATTAATAGCTCTGCAGCCAATTCTTGTTCTGTCAGATGTTTTATACATAATGTTTTTCATATGGTTTCAACTCTGAAATTTGTGCCAAACTATGGTATTAATGCTCAGGAAGTTTCAAAAATGACAGAAACCCTAAAAATTGAGATCAGCAACAGACTTCAAAGGCTTCAATACAGTGATATTACCTTATGGGAACTTTTCTATATCCGAGGTACAAAAACAAGTTTCTTGAGCCACTCTTTCCCAGTGAGTTAGGATCAATTTAAGACGACTGTGATAAACTGCTGGACGCTAAAAAAAAACTTCTCCAATGAAAAAACAAAAGATCTCAAAAACAGAGGCTGTAGCAACAAGCCTTACATATCTGGTAGCTTAATCTACGAACATTCTTTTAACTTCTAGCAGTGAAGAAGGAAAATATACTGAGCTGTTAAATGAGCCTTTATCAATGAATAAAGAGTATTAAAAGCGAATACGTTTGGAGGCAGATGGAGATTCTCAAGGATAGTGGCGTGAAAATAGTCAAGCCTTTCCCTACTTGGCTGAACTCGCCAGAACTTATTAAGCATTCCCTTCAACCAGTTTAGCTACCGAGCATCTTATTAGTGGAGTTGGTCTTATATATGATACAAAATGAAGCAAACTAGTTCCTGAAAGAGTTCACAAGCTTTTTTTTTAAAACACAACTTACCAATTATTAACTCTAAATATTAAATATAAAAATGAAAAAGAGGAGATAAAAATTAATAGCTTATAGAAAATAATAAAAGTAACAAATATAAACAAAAATATAAAATAGAAATAAAATATAAAATAAACAAATAAAAAAAATAAAGTTATAAGGTTGAATTTTTTCATATATAAAATTGCAGAAATACAAATTATTAATTTATAGCCTTTCCAATATGGGTGGTGTGGTGTGGTGCATAAGAATTGGATCTGGACTCAGATACTGGAAGTTAAAAGTAATTTACGTAAATTCTCTGTTCCTCTATTTCTTAATGAATTTATATGTTTTTTGCTGAAATGTACTTTTACTCTTAAAATTAAATGAGGTTAAAGCTCTTGATACTTAAAACTATCTGCTATCTGTATCTGCAGATACTGAAAATTGATATTCGGCACACCTCTAGCTATAACCACACATACCTTAATAATAATAAAAATAATTAATAATAATACATAATAATAATATTAGATAAAATAATAATAATATAATCCAATAATAAATCAATTAATAATAATATTTTTTGTGTGTTCAACGAAGTATGCATATTAGACAAACCAAAGAAATCTAACTCAGATGCTTAATTTACAATCTCTTGGATTTATATCGATCACAACTTGATTCTCAAAGAAGAGCTACGCAACAAGCTATGAGCAATACAATTATTCAAAAGTGCATTGTCATCAGTCGTGAGGGGTTTCACCTTTGTGTTGTTTGAAACAAAGAAAGTTGAAGCACATTTAATTTTGATTGTATTTTGTTTTTAAATCATTTTTGCCTTGATGTTTATGATTGAAATGAGTAGCAATCGACCTAGACTTGGATAATATATATCTGACACACATTTTTTAGCAATTATTCCGTTCTTAACTACAAGATATATCTGATGGGCAAAACAGTCCACATTTTTCATTTCAGAAAAAAGGTGCTTTTTTCATAATATCGCCTGCATCTCTCGCTACACAGTGCATTTGATCTTGTAAAATCTTCCATTTATCTAGCATTGCAGTAAACACTGCCCCAAGATATTGGCTGGTAAGGCACTCCGAAAAAGGTTCTGCACATAGCACAAAGTGCCTACTCTTGAAGTTTCCATCAATTGCGTGACAAGTGAGTGATGACTGAGAGACCACAGATG
>JABUQX010013174.1:17500-53879 GCA_015478945.1 Trachelipus rathkii | reverse complement strand
TTTTGGACAGGGTTTCGAGGTCAACGGCAAAAAAGCTTAATAAAACTAGTTCTTGTACTTTCCAGTTCACTTACCCTTTATCTTTGCTAAGCGGATGGTTGGTTGCTGTCTTTCTCATCCTATAGGTACCGCAGGAGGCAAGTGCTCGAGGGAAGTTTATCACTCGCGTTACCACCACCTTACCGCCTTCGTAGCACAATGAGGTCGCTGTATTTCTTCGCACGAGAATTGTGTGACATTGGTAAACTCCAGGCACGTTGCGTGTGCGTCTTCCTTCTTCTCCCACCACCTTGTTTCGTGGAATCTCCTCCATCTTTTCTATTTTCCACTGAAATTTAATCCCCTCACTTTAAAGCCTTCCTGCCTTAACTTCTTTTGCTCAATTGCGTAATTTTGCGCTAGAAGGTGACTGTTTGAGAGTAATACCACCCCCTCCCTTGAATGGCCTTGCACCGTGGTGTGGTGACATACTGTTAAAAAATCCTTGAATGGCAGATAAAATGTGGCAAATGAACTGAATCCCTATTCCCCCCATCCCAAAACCATCATTCAGATTATCCCAAAAATCGTTACTCTTTTCACATTACCCCAGATGGATCAGGTATGTCGCCAACCACACAGAAATTGTTGCAATTTTTCAACTTAAATTTAACCTGCTTTAGAACTTCTAGACTACTCACACAAACAAAATCTCCACCATAGCTCTCGCTTACCACAACACGATCTAATAGTAACTGCCCAAAATCCTTCTATCCCCCTTCTCATTCTTTTATCCACGAGCACACACAATTTTCACACCACACCACTCCCAAATGGGTATATATATATTATATATATATATATATTATATTATTATTATATATTATATATATATATATATATTATATAGTAAATATTATATAATATTATATATTATATATATATATAAAATATTTTATATATAAATGATTATTATTATTATGATATTATTATTATTATTATATATTTATTATTATTATTATTATATTATTACTATTATTTATTATATATTATTATTATTATTATTATTAATTATATTTATTATATTATTTCATTTTATTATTATTATTATTGTGGTTTAATATTATTCAAAATTTCTTAAATATTGTTCAATTAATCGGCAAGATAATCGGCGAAATTTGCCGATGACAATGACATGTAAAAAAAGAAAAAATGCCGAAATTCTTTGACGATGACGATGACGATTTAAATAAACCCCTCACTGAATATATATATATAATATATTTATATATATATTACTATATATATAAATTATATATATATATATATATATTATAATATATATATATATATATATATTATATTATATATATATAATAACCCATACTAGTATCGGATTTACCGGTGTATTAATATATACATATTATATATATATATACTATATATTATTATATATATATCATATATATAATATCTATATATATATATTATATATATTATATATATATATATATATATTATATAATATATATATATATATATATATCATATATATATATATATTATATATATATTATATGATTATATATAATTATTAATAGTAGCTCATTTTATTTTGAAAAATTTATTGCGTTACTTTAATTTATAATTTTTTAACGAGTCATCTTAAATTTTCGCATTTGGCAAAAAAATTTTTATCTATTATTCATTAATTCTTATTATTTGATATTATTATTATTAATTATTATTATTTCACCATTTCATCATCATTAGTAGTGTATCATGTTTTTAACTACTACTGTCTTTAGTATGATTGCATTTTCCTTTCCTTGTTATAGGTCCTAAAAAAAAAAAAAAAAAAAAGAAATAATTTTAGATAAAAGAATATTTTTACTGCTAGTTTTTATGATTAATTTTTGCAATTATAAATAACAATTTTTTTTTACCACTCCCGATCAGATAACTCTTGGAACAAGAACGGGAAAGCTTAAACGATTGGCCAATCGTATGACGACAGATTATTCGCAACAACCTGGGACGGGGAACTCTTCGTTAATAACTCTCCGACGAGAGGCAGGATTAGCGTGCCGTATTCATTATTTATTATCTTATATTATTTATTATTATTTATTATTATTTATTATTATTATATTATTATTCATTATTAGTATTTTCTATTATTATTTTATTTATTTATTATTATTATTTAGGTTTAAAATCGGCAATATATTATATATATTATATATATATATATATATATACTATATTATATATAATAATAATATATTATATATATATAATATATATTATATATAATATATATTTTATATATATATATAATAATATATATATATTATTATATATAATATATATATATATATATATATATATATGGTATAATATACTAATTATAGGTATAGTGAACCTCCAAATAAGGAATTATTCTATATACTAATTAATAATTTATATATATATATATATATATATATATTACCCCACCTAAGCCACCGCACCAACGCAACCAACCCAAAACCCTCACCCAACCACCCACAACGCATGCGCCCAAAGCTGGAGGATGTCTGATTAAGTCGTTCTTGGGGCTGTCCGTGAGTTGGGAGCATATTTCGTCATCTGCATTATTTTTTTTTCAAATCGTCATCAGTTCAATTTTTGCTATTATATTTAAGTGAGGGATATGACACCAGAACCTGGAGAAAATTGTTTCTCCGATCATAATTTGATGAGCTCTAAAAATTTAATCATCCAGATACGCTAGGAATTTATGTATTGTCTGTCTATATTTCTCCCATGATTTAAAATTTTTCAAAATTAATGTTTTGAGGATACTTACAAATATAAAAATTACATTAAAATATTAAATTGAAAACATTTGCAGACCTGAAGAGAGAAAAACATTATTATAAGCAAGAGAAATTATGCATGTCATTTATTATTATTATATAGTCACCCACCTTTCTCTCCTCAAGGACTGGAGTATAATGTGCTTTCTTGTTGTAAATGCAACCGAAACAGGAAAAGAAGTAGAAAGAATAGATCGACGCAAGTCGAAAAGAAAGCCCAGCCTTACCAACCCTTTATTTATTTTTTTTTAGTCTGAACCCTCGTCGCAGTCAGAAAATTTATCCACCATAGGGCATCCGACTGAGACCACGACGGACCTCACTTTATGGCATCTTGTCAATTTGTGGGTGCATCCCTTGGGCCAAGTGGCATTGTACATAGAAAGTTTGCTGTATTCTATTAACAGTCTTGATTTTTGTTTCTATTTCTATTATATAATTAATAATTAAAATTAATAATAATAATAATTAATAATAGATATTATTATAAAATATTTCTATTGATTTATAGACACTGGTTCAACACATTTTTTTTCGGCATAAGTTTCCAAACGGTCTTTAGGTAAATTCTGGTGGGCTAGATTCCAATATTCTGTCGTTATGCGGTTCTTTGTCTTACATCATGTTTTTGCGGACGTGGATATCAGCCCTTATTTGCAGTTCAAATAAACCGTAGCAAATTTATGATCGATTTTTTGAATATCTGAACCTCAGATTTTAAGATTAAAGATAAGGTTAAGCATCTAATTAACAAAAAATCACCATTTTAAATGATCCGTAGCAAACAACGTTCTGTGATTAGTGAATTCATATGAAAATGTGTGTGATGTGGAATTGCTTGATTACCATTTTAGTTTAAAGGAAGTGAAGTAAGGAAAATATCTGTACAAAAATAATCATGACAAGTGATTTAAACATTTCCGATAAACGGACCTCTTTGACATCTCCGATGTCGCTTAGTGGAATGTCTCACATCAAGGACCAAAGCCATTAATCTGCTATCAATTTTTGTCCCGTCGGCCTGTAGGTAGGCGCTCTTCCCATAATTTTTAAATGGTCTTGATTGGAAAAAAATAGCCCCTCGCCACACAGTCCCCCCACCCTGAGAGACACCCTGTACATCCGCCAACACTGTGCCCACGCTTTCCCGTTTAAACCGCATGGCACCCACCGAGACATTGACACCGGACACAGCTCTCCTGTCTTAATGGAAAACGCTCAATTCCCACCGCACGCACGTGCGTTGACTGTACCTAAAAGCCCCACGATACCTCCAAGTTGAACTTTGATACTTGCTCATTCTTCATCAAGCCTTCCTTTTAAACGCGAGGGGAAGGCTCCTTCATTAATTTCTCGGAGTTGTCCTTCTTTCCTGTTCCCAGTAAAGTCTCGTACCACAATCAGAGAAAATGCATTCCAAGCTTAGCCTCTGGCCGCAGTCATTGTTGTTTGTTGTAACAAAGTGTGGATCACTGATGAGTTTTCTTATTTGAGGGCCATCAACTATTCCTGGCTTTTTCTTCTCGGGCACTGAGACTTTGAATGATTGAAAAAATATAGCTGAAGCAGTTTCCAGGTGTGATCAAGGAGCCTTTGACGAAATTTCTTCATTACCAAGTTTTATCCTGATCAAAAACAGAAGTCATTCTTGATATGTTCTTGTGCAAAGCATCATGCTGATTCTGGTGACAGATCTTCTGCCACTCAGTGTTCTAATGTCTTAGCCCTACGGTCTCATTAGCCAGAATAGAAAAAGTGGTTTGGTCGTGGTGGGGTAAACCTTCCTTGCTACCCAGCAGCAAGTTAATCATTTTCACATTTCCCACCCAAATTAACCATCCATGAAGATAGTATATTGCAATCTATCCAGAATTTTCTTGATGTTGCTACTCTTTTTTTTTTTTTATTTGTACAGAGTTGTCCTATTCTGGGATGAAACCCAACTGTAATATATTTCGTTGTTGTTGTGCAGTATGCACCCATTTCAAGCTTACTTTTACTACTGTCAATAAATAGTCTCTCATCACGATTGGAATTCATATGCGACGCAGTCCCTACTTGACGGAAGATTCCTTTCAACTGATCATTACGATAAAACAAGTTGACCATCTCTTAATAGAGTTACTTTCGCAGAGCTTCTTTTCTATTACGATAAAAGGCACACTAGTACCAGTCCTGTATTCCTTTCTCTTCACGGCCTGGAAGCCAAAATTCTGCAGCGACTGCTTCGGCAAATTACAAAATCTCGTACCAGATTGCATTCAGATTCAGCGGTGTGGACTAACATGCCATTGTATCAGACTCTGCAAAGATGGTCACCCGTATATCGGTTCAGATGCATCCATCCTCTCATCTGTGTAGAACGGAAACTGATATTTCTTCTAGCATCAATCTCGGGTGTATTAGCTCAGTAAATTACACTCACAGGTATTTCGCTCATAAGTGTATCAACTGGTCGTCTGGCGGATTGAGATACTTTGGGTATTTTCTAGTGTTTGTTGTTTTGTCTTATTGAATGAAATCTTTACATTGACAAGCAGAAGGTCAAGCAGTTATATCCAATAAAATCAGAAAATTAGTAATTAAAAACAAGCAGGGAAAAAGTTCTATGCCAGAAATTTTTTTTTTGATAGACACATTGCTAATAATGATTTATTTGATATTAATAAAATCATTCATGCTACTTATATTTCACCATAAGATTTTTATGTAATTTTTAATAATATAATAGCTATATCTTCAAACATTTGATTTTAAAAAAATTTTAAATTATTTAGAACATGGACTGACATACAAAATTTTTCTAGTACGTTTAAATTTAGAAAAGCCTCTTTAAATATATGATGCGAAACAATCTTTTCTCCACGTTTCGTGGTGAATCGGTTTACCTCGCTTAATCCGGGCAGAAAAAATTGACGATGACGATTGAGTGGAAAAAAAGTATTTAATAAACCCGATGACGCTTGAACCACTTAATTCGACCCATCCACTTGATATATATACGGTAATATAAAGTAGCTATAAAATTTTGTTACAACAATTGAAAAAAAAGGGGGGTTTTGGCCTAATTCTAATTTAGCCCTCGTAAAATTGGTATAACTTAATAACTTATTGTGTCTCAATGGTGTGACCTTTCATACTTTCGAGTTTAGACACGTGTGGGTTACATATATATTAATTATTTTATTTATTATTTTTTTTTTGTCGGTTGCATATAAAGTTTTGTTTTTTGTTTGGTTCCATTTTAAGTTACTTTGGAGTGGCGCCGATAAAAAAACCGTGTTTCGCTGTTATATTGCTACAAAAAATGCGGCATAGAAAACAAGTTTCCATTTTAAAGACGTGCAACGATAAGTATTAGGCCGGCCGAAATGGTTGTACTATGTGGTCTCATGCCAATTAAAGTATATTACAAAGACAATAGATTATTGTATGAAAAAATCTTCATAGATCCTGGGTATCGTTTGCTAGGACTGACTCTTTTCACGGACACAGCAGCGCGTCCAGAAAATTTGTAAGCCATGATCCCCAGTGAAGTGAAACCCGGGCTTCGTCTAAACCAATAATACTCGACCCGGACACTTCACGTGACAACACCATATACCCTTAACTAGTTCACATGTCTGAGTTCCAGTCAGATGGAGCGTCTTAAAGGTAGGGCCATTGCAAGATGTACCAGCTTGTAAAAGAGGTCATCAGCAGACCACTGTGATGTTTGGTGGAGAGTGAGTTGAATGTGGGCAAATATAGGTTGGGAAAAAAACCTGTTTTTTTTCCAAACGTGTTTTTTTTGTTTTTTTTTTTTTCATATGAAAAAAATTGGTTTTTTTCATGTTTTTTTCGTTTTTTTTCATTTTTCTTCGTTTTTTTTCTTAATGTCACTTTTTAAAAATATAAGAGGCTAATATGATATTTCGCTTGAGTATTTTCATTTTTCAATTATAAGGATACTTTAAATTAAGCCAAATATATTCCAGTTATGAATTTATAAAAATAGCCGAAACTACCTTTTCTCTATAAGCAGAAATTTTTATCTTGTTTTAGTTACATTTACAGTGGTATGTTAGGCCTGCAGCATGTGTTGGTAGGCTTCTACTCTAATATTTTAACTATGTATTTTTTTTTAATTGTAAAATTTTCATTAATCATTATTTAATAAATTACTTTTAAATATTAATGTATGTTATTTTTAGTTATAGAATGACGTACTGAATGACAAAAGCTCAAAAGTGACCTTGCAAATTGAAATATAAATATTTGAAATTAAAATTATACCAGTTGTAAATGAAGGAGGATGAGGGAATGACTAAATTAAAATATTTGGGCTTTGGAATATCAACTTTGAAATCACTAGTTCCCACTCCCCAGACCCCAGTCACTACTGAGCCACTGTACTATGTCGTTGACTACTGTGAAGCTCATTTTATCACTTGCGGCTTCAGCAGTTGGATCGAGCACATTCAATTTTTGATTGACCTGATAAAGTGTTGATATCTTTCAGTCGTATGCAAGTAATCGTGTTGAAGGAATGACAGTCTGTGTGGGTGAAGGAGCAGGGGAGAACGGATCCTTCTTAAGCTTATCTGCCTTAGCATAATCACCTCTCTCAGTTGGCAAATTTCAGATTTTTCCTAGTTCTAGATTATGAGCAATAAATACTAGTTTTGCAACGTTTACACAACAAAAGTTATATTATTTCACTGTTGGAGAGCCTTTTTTGCTACCTTTTATTTCCTAAAAAAGTTAGTATAGTCACACGACTTTTTGCATGTGGCAATTCTAAATTTGAATTAAAGAATGAATTATGATAAAAAATGTTACTGGAAGCATAAACAGAAGTGAAGACAACATTAATGAAGCCACAAACAAATATTATGAATATCAAAATTCAGTAATATAAAATAAAAATATTGGAAAAAAACCATAAAAATTTTTGAACACAAACTCAAGGGGCTTCCCCTTGTTGGAAATTGGAACCCAAAAATGTCCAAATTAGACATAGTATTGCTAAATTTCATAAATATAATTGTTCAAACATATGTAAATTCCACAAAGTTAAAAAGGAAATCGACGAAAAAAAAAACAAAAAAAAACCAAAAAAATTTTATTTTTGTTTTTTTTCAGGCTGTTGTTTTTTTCATGAAAAAAACCCGTTTTTTTCGGGAAAAAAAACGGTTGTTTTTTTCCTTCCTAACCCTAGTCAGCATACATCATTTTTCGGAGAAAAAAAAATGGTTTTTAAAAACTCGCATCCTACCAGCGCTAACTCCCGTTCTGAAAGGTGGTGTGGGAGTTGGGTTAAAACCTCTACGTCAACCCCTTCTTCCGAAAATCATAAACCCTGACCTTTTCAACCAGGGATTCTGCAAGAGCACACAGGAGCAACGTCAGACTTAAGCTTTTCTCTGGGACCAATGTCCCCATTTTATGAGTTTTGACCGATTTGGCCCGTCTGGTCAGCCCGCGATTTGATCCTTTGGACTACATAATAGGCAGTTTTAAGCTGATATGGTTACTTGCTCAGATAGACACTCACATATTGGTCTTTTAGGCGTAGTTCTAGTGGGTGCAGCACGCTGATGAAGTTTCTTCTGTTTTGATAGGTCGTGCGAACCTACAGGCGACGGCTGACTCAACAAGACTTTTGGTTCTTTCTGAAGAGTTCAAGAAGACAATCACCCTGATTGACGTTTGCTAATTTTTGTTTAATAATTTTTGATAGATTAAAATGTGAATGTTATTTCTGCTTTTTTTTATCTTGACACCACATATTTTGTGTGTAAATATTTTTTTGGGAAAGCCTTTTAGTCATAACGCGTTCACTAAGGAAAGAAAGATGTGTTATGATAATAAGTAAATTTGTTCCCTAGCTTCACGTGGTTGTTACTTTGTAGTACGGTACCCTACCTATTACGAATATTATCGATCATCATCTATTTCTCGTCTTTGTATTTCTAGTCAGTATCAGGGTTTTGCCACAAATTGAATTGGAGTAGCGACGTCAAATTCAGTATTTGTTAGGAAGTCAGAATTGAATAGTTTTAGGTTTTAGGAAATGAAGGACCTAATAACTAGTAACGGTAGACGAGGCGCCAACCAGCTTCTCTTGGTGTCAACCTCACTGCATGGTTATCCAAAACCCACTGTTTATTGATATACAGCGGTTCAAATAAAAAAAATTTTCGTTTTTTAAATAGGAGCTCTTTGGTCAGTAACAAATCATAATTAATGAATTTTTGCAAACGAAATTTTTCTTACAGGCCATAAATTGTGCCATGATTTTATTTTTTTTTAATTACTTATTTTTTATATAATTATTTTTTGACGATTATTTTCATAGGAGATACGTGGAGCTCTCTTCGACGAGTATTAATTTCGAACTCCGGTAAACGGTCGGACCCTGAGGTACTGTGAGTTTTTCTAATGTCGACCACTAAAGACCATCCCATATGATTTACTTATGCTTCGTTCTGCTACAATCTACTTTCGAACCGAGTACAAACTGGCAGTAAAGTTTTTCCCTTAAAGTCCAATGAAGATGGCAGCTCGGCTCTCACTGGTTAAGAATGAAGCCTAAACAACATTTGTTTCAAGAAGACACAGTTTTGAAGGGACGACCTTGTGCAGCTTATGGTGCTCTTCAGTGGAAACGTACGTTTTCCATGTTTTTCTTTTTTAATATATATATATATTTATATATTATATATTATATATATATATATATATATATATATATATATATATATATATATAATATATATATATATATTATAATTAATAATATATATATATTATAATATTCTATAATATATATATATAATTTTATATATATTTATATTATATATATAATATATATATATTATTATATATACGGTATATATATATATATTATATATATATATTATATATATATATATATATTATATATATATTATATTATATTTATTATATACTTATTATAATATATATATATACATATAAACCCCTTATATATATATTATATATATAATATATATGATATATTATAAATATTATATATTTATATATAATATATATATATATCATATATATAAATATATATATATATTTATATTATATAGTATATATTTATATAGAAAATGAGGGAGAAGAAGAATAATTGTATTAGGTTTTAGATTTATGCAACAGGCTGTATGATAGAGTTAAATAGGAGAAAGCGTTATGCAGGTTGTTAGGATATATTGGTGTTGGTGGTTTAGGCTTTCTTGCAAATGGAGATCAAAAGTATGTATGGACGATAGTGAAGCATGTGTAAGACTAAATGGTGTCAATGGCTGATTGGTTTAGGATTAAACTAGCGGCGGTAAAGACGGGTTGTGTTATGTCCTCCTTGGTTATTTTCATTTGGTATTATCGGATGGGGTTATGAAAAGAGAATTTGAGGTGGGGATGGGCTAAGGAAATGGTTCGTTAGAATGGTAGTGGAGGAATGGGAGTTTTGAGTGGAGGGTGTCCCTACCTATTATATGCGGAATATTTGGTTTTGTGTGGCGAGAATCTGAAGAGAGTTTGACAGGATTGATAGAGAGATTTGGCAGGGGGGGTAAAAGTTGTGTGAAAGGAGGGGCTTGGAAAAGTAAACGTGTGATAAACGGAGTAGGTTATGGTATGTGAGTGAGGACCTCCTCAAGTGTGAAGTTATGGTCTAGATGGTGAGCAGCTTAGACATACGTGTCGTGAGGTTAATTTATAGGTTATATGTTGGATGAGAAGGGAAACGGACGATGCAGAGTGTAGTAGGAAGTTGGGGAAATGCCAAGGAGAAGGTGGCTGGTTGCAAATTAAAATCGGTGGTGTGGAATGCCAAGGACTAGTTCTTGAGTTGCTAGGGTCGTACATTGAGGGTATGTGTTACCTGTGTTATTGTAATGGTATGAGACTTATGGTCTTGGAATAAGAAGTTATAGAATCAAAGTTCACATGTGTTCAGATGGACAAATCTTAGGGGTTGTGCTAGGTGTGAGAATGAATTTGATTAAAGAGAGAAATGAACGTAATTAGAGGAGTGGTTGTGGTGTGAAGAAAGGGGTTAAATGAGAGAATAAATAAATGGAAAGTATGTGAGATGGTTGGTCATGTGGAAAGGATGAATGATAGCCGGTTGGTTTAGCTGATGTATGTATAGTGGTGAGTGTGTGGGAACCGACGGCTCGGAGACCGAAGAGAAAGTGGATTGAGTCGATGAACGAATGTCTGGAGGAGAAATGTGAGTTTGGCAGAGGCGAGAAATAAAGGTGCATGATAGGAGAGAGAATGGCGGGGTTTTTGTCATGGGGATGGGTTGTGGCCCACCTGGCCCAGGGTAATGAACCCTTACATTGACGTATTACCATCAGTGAGGGGTGCCGTCCGGAATTTTTATTTAGGTGTGTGTTTTTTGGTTTAAGTGTATGTTTGTCTGACTGCGACGAGGGGGCGGTAAGGCTGGGCTTTCTTTTCACGTTTGTCATGTTCTCCAACTGCTTTTCTTTTCCGACGCTTTGTCAAGCACCTTACCCCCAATCTTGGAGGCACAGAGGAAGGTGAAGAAGAAAGAAAAGAGATATATTATAGTTATATATATATTGGTGTTAAAATCAGTTGAGGGTTAGGAATAGGGTATATCGGATTCATTATGTGTTTTTATGTCAGTAAAATTAAGTTGTGGGGGTCGTTTGATGGAGGAAGAGGATGGGTAAAACTTAATATGAGAAGTTATCGTGAACAAGGTAATAAGGATAAGTAGTTATTTCAGAAGGCGCCGCTTGCAAGTAAACAGTTGAATTGGTGAACCAAGGTTGATAACTAAACAAATCTGGAAGCAAGGATGCAAGGATAGCGGTTTGTTAGCAGTTGGAAAAAGGAGGTATGTGAAATGTCTAAAGTATGGAGTCAAGAATGTAACAGTGAAATTTGAGTGGTGGAATGAGAGGTGATGCAAGCAGCGGTTAAAAGTAAAAAGAATTCATGGTGAAGTTGTACTAATGCCCAAGTTGAGAGTTTCCAAAGAAAAGCAATGTTTGGAATTATATATATAAGGAGGAAAAAAAGGAATGCTAAAAGATGCGTACGTAGGGGGAAAATAGAGGTAAATGAAACAGTTTGGAAGGAGAATGAATGGCGACTTACAGGATTATTTATAGTATATATTATATATAATATATATATATTATATTTATTTTATATATATATATATATATAATATTATATTATATATATATATATTATATATATATATATATATATTTATATTATATATAGTATATTATATTATATATATACTATATATAATTATTAATATATATATTATATTATATATTATATATATTTATTAACCTAAATACCTTAATATGAGAAATCGCAGTTTGAATAAGAAGTAAGTATTTTCCTGTTTTTTTTAAAGAATTTGTCAAAAGATTAGTCTATAACATATAATATATAGTCTATAACACAACAATTTAAAAGGTATAGACATACCACACAGGGCACATTCCCACCTTATGTGCGGCTTTACTTGATTGTGTTATGTTTTATATCATTGGTTAATTTAATAATTAGCCTCATACCTATTTTAATATACATTTAATAACTTTGGAGATGTAGAACAATATGTGAGGTCGCAAGCGCTCTTAACTAACATTTTCCCTGAAAATAAGGAAAGATACAATTATTAATTTACTTAATATTTTAACCAATTAAACACCACAGAGAACATAGTATTGATTCGACGTATTTTTGTATAGGATTTCTTTCCTTTGGACTCTTTTGCATTTCGTTTGCAGCTGACATTGTTATTAAAATGTAACCTTTTACTTTTAACGTTAGAGACTGTTAATTTAATCAAATTATATATATATATATATATATATATATATATATATATATATATATATATTATAATTATATAATTACTATATATATATAATATATATATTATATTATATATATATATTTATTATATAATATATATTATATGGTATTATTATATATATATATATATATATATTATATATATATATATATATATTATATTATATTATATATTTATTATATATATTTATATATATATATATATTATATATATATATATTATATATATATATATATATTATTATATATCATATATATATAGATATTTATATATTATATATATATTATATATATATATATTAGATATATATATATATATATATATATATATTATATATATATAATATATATATATATATATATATATTAATATATATATATATATATATATTATATAATATATACACACCACACACACACACACAGGGGGCCGTTAAGGCTGGCTTTCTTTTCTACTTGTCATGTTCTTCTACTTAACTTCTCTTTTCAGATGAATGTTCACGCTCCTTCCCCTAGTTTGGGCGAAAAAAAGGGAAGATAATATTGTCTTTCTGTTCTTTCTTCACCTTTCCTCTTATGCCCCGAAGATTGGGTAGTGCATGTACAAGCATCGCGAAAAAAGAAAGCAGTAGGAGAACATGACAAACCGTCGAAAAGAAAGCCCAGCCTTACCGCCCCCTCTGTACCGTTAATTAGTGCATGCCGCCCTAGACAAAAAAAAATCACCCTAGAGCATCATTGGGACCGCGACGGACCCTCACTATGGTAATCGTCAATGTTAAGGGATCTCCCTGGGCCCAGGTTGTGGCCACAACCAGTGCCCCCATAGCAAAACCCCGCCATTCTCTCACTATTCATGCACCGCTTATTACTCTCGCGCTCTTGCCAACTCACATTATCTCCTTTCAGACATTCGTTTACTGAGTCAATCCACTTTCTTTCGGTCTCCAGTCCGGTCGGTTTCCCAACACACCTCACACTATACATCCGCTTAACCAACCCAACTATCACTCATCCTTTCCACGTGACCAACCATCTCAACATACTTTATTTATTCTCTCATTATTTACCCTTCTTTCACAACCACACCACTTCTTCAATACGTTAATTCCTCTCTCTTTATCAATTTCTCTCCACACCTAGCAACCACCCCTAAGAATGTTCCAATTCTGAACACATTGAACCTTTAATCGTTTCTTCCTTATTCCAGACCGATAGTCTCATACCATTACATAACAGCCACGGTACAACCAACACCCTAGTGTAAGACCCTGTAAGCACATCTCAAGACTTAGTCGCTTTGCATTCACCCAACCGATTTAATTGCACCAGCCACCTTCTGCCATTTTCACAGAACTTTCCTAGTACACGTACCTGCATCGTCCAGATCCCTTCTCATGCCAACATACTACCTAAATATATTTAAACTCAGACACTGTTTCCAGCTGCTCACCATCTAAACATAACTTCACACTGAGGAGTGTCCTCACTCAACCAATCTTAAACACCTTACCGCTTATCCACGCTTTTTTACTTTCAAGGCCCCTCCTTTTAACACAACCTTTCCAAATCCTTACCCATTCCTCCTCAAAACTCTCTTTCGAGATTCGCTCCACAACAGACCATCATCCGCATATGTATAATAGGATTAGGGCACCCTCCACTTCATTCCATTCCTCCACCTTCTAACCCCCATTTCCTGCCTCCCCACCTCGAAATTTCTTCATAACCCCCATCCCGATATACCACAAATTGAATACCAATGGAGACAAACACCAGCACATCTTACTCACGCTATTAATCCTAAACCAATCACCATTGACACCATTTATTCTTACACGCTTCACTATCCGTCATACATTACTTTTGATTCCATTCAGAGCCTACCTACCCACACCATAATTATCACTAATCACCATGCCATAACGCTTTCCTTTAAACTATCATACGCCTGTTGCAAATCCATAAAACCTAACAACATTTTATTCTTCTTCTCCCTCAGTTTTCTCATCATTTGTTTCAACTGTAAAGATTTGATCCACTCATCCCTCTACCACTCCTAAACGCACCTTGTTCTTTCACCAATCAGTCTCAGTCACTCGACGCACACTCTTTCGATCCAAATACCAGCATGCATATACATTCCCTACAACACTCAGTAAACTTATTCCCTATAATTTCTACAAGTTCCCCTTTTTTCCCTTACCCCTTCTTATCTGTACTATTACCGCCTCTCCTCCATCTCTTGGACTCTATACCGTTCTATCAACGCTTTATTACCACAACTTCAAAATCCACATCAATCACCTATCTCGCCCTCCGTTCTGGATCATTTCACCAGTAATTTCATCGTATACCTGCAGATTTACCATTCTATCAAACTTTTCACTTACTACCCATTATACCTTCCTTTACTTACTCTATAACCCATCCCCAAAATTACCTATTCCTTCTTGCAACCATCAAACCCACACACATCACTATCACCTCTTCATTACTGGTATCTTTAATTAATTATATATAATATATAATATAAATAATAATAATATACTATATATATAGATTAATATAATATATATATATATATATATATATATACTATATTATATATATATATATATATATACTATATAGTATTATATATATAGGTTATATATATTGACTACTATATATATATATATATATATTATATATATATAATATAATAATCAATAAATAAAAAAGATAATATATATATTATATATATATATATTATATATATATAATATACTAATTATATAATATATATATATATGATTATATATATTATATATATATATATATATATTATAATACATACTAATAATAATTTAATAATAATAATAAATAAGTTTTAAGCTTAAATTACTTTACATATCAAAATAGAATGAGTTTTACCAAAAGTTCCGTACCTTTTACTACGGAAAGAAATATAATAATTAAGTATGTTCATTGGATGGGAATAGCAGATGGTGAATGAGCGACAAATGGTGTTGTAGAGCTCAGTCCTATACATAATGAATGTTCGAGGTGCAAGGCTATGCTATTTTTTTTTCTCCTTCCATATATTAATATTAATATTTATATATATATATTATAGTATATATTATATATATATATAATATTATATATATATAAATATATAAAATATATTATATATCTAATATATATTAATATATATATAATAATATATATATATTATATTTTATATATATATATTATATATAATTAATATATATATTATATATATATATATTATATATATATAGTATATATACATGTATATATTATATATTATATAATATATTTATATATATATTATATATATTAATATATAATTATATATATATATATATAAATATAAAATTATAAATAGAATATACATTATTATGTATTGTGATCTGTCCATTATATGCAGATTGCTTCAAAATGGGTTTTTCTTTTGCCTCATATTGAGTGATAAAATATTTTTATATCATTTACAAGCTATTTCCCTATATGTACCATTGAAGCCGTAATTCAAAATCTTCTAGTGTGAGAGGGAAAAACTGCCGTTTTCAGTGTGCGAAGCCAGTGGCAAACCACAGCCCAAAATTAGATGGATTCATAATGGTCGGCTTATTGGAGAAAAGTCAGATAAAAAAAATATAGAAATTACTACTAATATTGGATTCGAATTTTAATTTTGACCAGAAGCGCGGACACTGGGGGAACCATGTGGTTGTACGCACAACCAACGAAAATGAATATGTTTATAAAGATGTTATATGTCCAATGTTTTAGGCTAATTTCTAAACTAGCAGGGAATATGTCGTTTCAGGTTTGGGTATTATACTGTCTTTGTTTTTTTTTTTTAATCTGTATAATTATATAAGAGAAGAAAAAGTTTAATTTTTATTTTTTTTTTTTGTGAAAGCCTTTGTCCAGAAATAAAGGTAGCCCCAACAGATGTTCAGACTGTGGATGGGAGAGATGTGAACATTACTTGCCGTGTGTTTGGCGCACCCAAACCAAGAGTATCTTGGATTAGAGACGGAAATGAATTGACAGGAGGACGATATAACATAACGGATGAAGGAGACCTTGTTATCAAGTAAGTATTAATAGGAAAGATATTTGTATTATCTTTTTGGTCATTAATAGGAAAAGATATTTGTATTTCATCTTTTTGGCGAATATATACGTTTAGTCATTGATGGTATGGGGGATTACACCTCTTGAAAAATTCGAGTGGAAACCTCTTCAGCACTGTAGAATATGCCTCAATACGTTTCTGTAATGACCTTTTTAGTTGTTTGATGATGATAATGTAGATTAGTTATTTCATTATATTAAAACAGAGTTACTGTATATAAATATGAAACTAATATCTTGCATTAATAAATTATATTATTTGATATTTTATATCTTTATCTTGCAAGTTCAATGTTCTTTTAAGTCTTTATAAGCAGTTGTTAACAATTTGAAGAAAAAAACTTAGCTTATCCATTATATGATGATTGGAAAAGTAAATAAATTCCTGTAAAAGAATCTTAGTTTTTTTTTTGTTTTCTTTTAATTGTAATAATAGTTATTATCTATATCTTTCACTGCCTATCTCCAGATTGGCGGTAGAGCGTAGCATGCACCGGAACGGAATAGTAGTCAGTTAGAAGAACATGACGCAAATCGAAAAAGAACTTCTCCCCCCCCCCCCCCCTTTTGCCGCCCCTTTATTGCCCCAGTGAGGAACTCGTTGCAGTTCAGAAAAAATCCACCCTGAGGTTCACGAGCACTGCGACGGACCCTCACTGTGGGCATCTCGTCAATGTTAAGGTCCATCCCCTGGGCAAAGCACCAAACCATTACCCCCCCCCCCTGCAAAACCCCGTCATTCACTATTGTTATGCACCTTCTCGCCTTTACCAAACTTGCATTCCTTTACTGACTAAATCCACTTAACCAAGTACCATCCATCCTTTCCATATGATCAAACCATCTCAATGTACTTTCGTTTATTCTTTCATTTACGCCTTTCTTCACACCACACAATCCTTTAATGCGTTCATTCCTCATTTTATAATTCTTCTCGCAACTTAACACGCCCCTAAGATTGTCCATCTGAACACTTTGTACCTTAGATCTGTACCTCTTATTCCAGACCATAGTTTCAATACTATGCATTAAAGTTCTAAAGCACCCAGTCAAGACCTAGTCCTTTCGCATCCACCAAGGTTTTAATTGCACCAGCCACCTTCCTACCATTCACAACTTTCCTACTACATTCTGCATAATCCGTTCCCTTTTCATCCAACATATATCCTAAATATTTAAACTCGGATACTTGTTCCAGTTGCTCACCATCTAATGATGACTTCACCACCGGGGACTGGTTCTCACTCACTTACCATAAACCTTATTCTTATCTACATTTACTTTCAAACATCCCCCTTTTACACACCCTGCCAAATATCTCTACCAATCCTCTCAAACTCTGTTCAGATTCACCACTCGGATACTTGTTTCAGTTGCTCACCATCTAACATGACTTCACACCGGGGACTGTTCTCACTCACTACCATAACCTTATTCTTATCTACATTTACTTTTCAACCTCCCCCCCCCCCTTTTAGCACACCCTTCCAAATATCTTCTACCAATTCCTCTCAAACTCTCTTCAGATTCACCACACAAAACCAAATCATCCTCGCATATAATAAGCAGGACACCCTCCACTCTCTTCCATTCTCCATCATTCTAATACCTTCCCCTGCCACCTCCACCTCTAATTCTTTCATAACCCTATCCATATACAAATTAAATAACCAAGGAAGCATAACATGTACCTGATTTACTCTGCTATTAATATTAAACCAATCACTTTCGAACTCCATTTATTCTTATACACAGTTCACTATTTTTCACTATACTGTGATTGCCATTCAGAAAGCCTACACCAACATCATATAACACTAACACCTTGCCACAGAGGTTCACTGTTATTAATCCTGTTGCAAATCCATAAAACCTAAATACATTTTTTCTTCTCTCATTTTCACAATCATTTGTTCCAATGTAAAAATTTGATCCACACATCCTCTAAAACTTCTCAATACACCTTGTTCTTCACCAATCAGTCTTTCAGGTCACTTCTACATACTCTGTCAACCAAAAATACCAGACATTTATCTCAATACAACACTCAAATAAAAATAATTCCCCTATAGTTCATACAGTTTCCCCTTTATCCTTATATAAGGGTAATATTACCGCTCTCCTCCAATCTAGCTGAACTATACCCTCCATTAAACGCTTTGTTACCACAACTTCCAAAATCCATTCAATCACCATCCCGCCTCCATTCTTGATCATTTCGCTAGTAGTGAACTTCCATCTATGCATGCAGATTTACCATTCGCTTCAACTTTCGTACCCTACTAATTACCTCATCCCCAAAATTCCCTATTCTCTCTTGCACCATCAAACCCACATGATAATTTACTATCATCTCCATCATTACTCGCTAATGTTATGCAATTTTCGGAGAAGTGTTCCTCCACACTCTTTTCACATCCATTTCATCAGTTACGGAAGCACCATCCCTATTCATTATTCTATTCAGATTCCCCTTACTCTTATCTTCAACTTTCCGCTTTCCTTCCAGAAAAGCTTTCCTATATATCCTTGTAAGTCCCCATTCATCATTCCTCCAAACTGTCATTTTACCTATTTTTCCTCCTAGTATTGCAACTTATGTGTTACGTTTTTCCTCCTTATATAATCAAACATTCTTTTCTTATGAAATCCTCATTATTTTCATTATGCCATCGCATGAGCATCACTGCAACCACACCTTTTTTTTTTAATTACCTACTCACTTACTTACTTTTAACAACCTTTATTCACCTTTTCATTCCATCATTCACTGTTAACATTCACTTCCTAAATTAGCACATCCACATACTTCTCTTGCACTACTAACAAAGCCTCATCATTTGTGTCCAGATTTGTTTCAGTTTCAACTTGTTCATATTCACTGATTTATTTGTTTAATATATATATTATATATATATATATATTAAGTTATATACGATATATATATATATATATATATATATAATATATAATAATATATATATATATATATATTATTATTATATATATTATAATAATATATATATATTATCATATATATATACTACGATAAATATATATATATATTATAGATATATTAATTATAGTACAATCAGTTGAAATGCTTAACAAGTTGGGAAACTGGAACAAATCTGGAAGCAAAAAAAGGAAAAGCGGTTGTTAGCAGTTCAAAAGAAGTATGTGGATGTGCTTAAAGTAGGAAGTAAGAATGTTAACAGTGAGTGGAGGAATGAAGAGGTGATGCACGCGGTAAATTAGAAAAAGGTGGTTAAATGTAATTTAAAGCAATTTTTTAAGTTTCAAAATGGAGGTAAATAATTATTTAAGGGAGAAAAGAAAATACAAAAAACTTGATTACGAAGGAGCAAAATCGTAGGTAAATAACAGTTTATAAGGAGGATAAATGGAGACTTTACAAGGGAATATTGAAGCTCATTCTGGAAGGAAGCGGAAAGGTTAAGAATGAGAATAAGGGAATCTGCTTAGAATAGGAACAGGGATGGTGCTTTCGTAACTGATAAAATGAGTGTGGTGGGAACACTTCCAAAAACTGCATAACATTGGTAGTAACGAAGAGGTGATAAGTGAATGTGATGTGGATTTTGATGGTGACAAAGAAAGACATAGGGGTAGTTTTGGGGATGAGGGTCATTAAGTAAAGGAAAGTTAGGAGGAATCAAAGAGGAATTAGGAAGTGGGGAAAAGTTGAATAGAAATGCGATAAATCTGCACAAGGTATAGAATGAAAATTACTGGTGAAATGATCAAAGAACGGCGGTGAGATGGTGATTGATTGGATTTGGAATTGTGTAACATGATTGATTTATGGAGGGTATAGTTCCGAGGATTTGTATCTCAAAAACTAGAGGCCCAATCTAGGAAAACGAGGTCATATTCGGAATCAGGGCAACAAGTTACCTATAAAATGACCTTCAAATGTTTTGCCGCAAAATCTTTGTTGGCCAGTGTTATATTTGTTAAAAATAATAAAGACTAATAATACACTATTTTGTGCATCTAGTTTCTAATTTTTGTTTTCTTCTTTTCTGGAGATGCTTCATAGAAACTCCATATGAAACTGGAATTCGTCTTGTTTTTAAATTGAGTATTTTTCCTTTGCCAGAGATGTTACCTTCACAGATAGGGGAACTTATACATGTCATGCAGTTAATAAGTTTGGTGACCAGGCCCGCAACGGCTCCTTAGAAGTTAAGAGAAGAACAAAGATTACAGATACACCACAGGCGATTATGAAGTGCTGCTGGAGCTACTGCAACCTTCAGTATGCCTAAGATAGGGAAAAATCATTGTTTTGTATTTTTTAAGTTTGTAATATGAATGTGTTCGAAGACTGATTCTTAAATATTGGGTTATGAGTTTAGTCCAAATATAAATAAAAAGGGTAGAAAAATTTTAGAAATTATTTATATAAAAGTTATACCTGCAATTTCGTATTTTAAAATGGGTGAAAATTTTTTTTTTTTTTTTGTTTCATTTTGAAAATGTATATTAGTGTGTTCAACTTTTTCAAAATTTTTTTTGAAAACAAAATGCATAGGAATTTTGCATTGCTTTTAAGATTTGAGTTAATTAGTTTTTGTGCTTATTTATTTGTTTACTTTTTAGTGTAGATGGTGTATTCTGATCCAAGTCTCGAAACCACATATTCGACTGATGACGATGATTGACGA
This sequence comes from Trachelipus rathkii, assembly GCA_015478945.1. NCBI lineage: Eukaryota > Metazoa > Arthropoda > Malacostraca > Isopoda > Trachelipodidae > Trachelipus > Trachelipus rathkii. The sequence continues at coordinate 32,308 of JABUQX010013174.1, read as the reverse complement.
TAAAACGATCGATTTTGGAACAAGAACCGAGATTCGCTGATGGAAACGTCGGACAACTCCGCTCAGTGATTACTAACGACGACAGGAACTCGATTCTGGACTTTACACGTGTGTTGCCTCTACCGAGTTAGACGAAACGAGCAAGTCTGCCACACTCATTGTACAAGGTAAGGAAATATCTAACCTAGCCTAAGGTTAATTAAAGCTTATTTCATGGATAAACTTTTGTCATATTTAGATGGAAAAAATGATAAATCTTGTGAGGAAGTAAAATTGGAATTGTAGAGATCTTTTAAGAAGAAATTTCATTGATATCCTTACAAACTTTACACATCATGAGATAAAGAAATTTACAATAACGTTAAACAGTTTATCACTCAAAATGTTTTATTATTATATTATTATTATTATTATTATTATTATATTTATTATTATAATAATACAATATGTATAATGATATCGATGCGGTTTTTTGTTTTTCAAAGATTTTTTTGGCAAATTCCTTGATCTTGTAATTTGTTAACCTTTCTCGAATATTGCAAGCCAAAGAGAGACCCTTCACAACACTCTATGCGTTAAGCATTAATAAAATTTGTTGACGTAGAGTGTGAAAAAATTCTTAGTGACTAAATGATTAAAAACCAACCTGTGGAAGGAAATGTTAAATTATTTATTGAACGTCACATGCACCGGAAAGTCGGAAACAGAAAAGTAATAGAAGAATATGACGCAAGTCGAAAAGAAGCACATCCCTACCGTCCCTTTATAACATTAGGTGAGAACTCGTCACAGTCAGAAAATACACCCTAAGGTTTCACGGGACTGCGACGGATCCTCACTGTGGTATCTCGTTAATGTAGGTTTCATCCCCTGGGCAAGACCCACAACCATACCTCCTCACAAAACCCCGCCATTCACTATTTTTATGCACCTTTCTTCTCGCCTCTGTCAAACTCACATTCCTTTCCTACAGACATCCCTTTACTGACTCGATCCAGTTTTTCTTCGGTCTCCCAGACGGTCGATTCCCAGTACACACTCACCACTACCATCCATCGTTTCCATATGACCAAACCATCTCAATGTACTCTCGTTTATTCTTCATTTACACTATTTCTTCACACCATACGACTCCCTAATACGTACATTCCTTATTTTCACCCCTAAGATTGTCCATCTGAACACATTGTACCTTAGACCAATATCTCTTATTCCAGACCATAGTTTCACTACTATAAATTAGCATTGGTGGTAACAACATACTCATGCAAAACCCTAGCACTCGAGACTTTTAGTCCCTTTACATCCACCAAGGATCTAATTGCACCAGCCACCTTCCTATCATTCACTATTTTTCCTACTACACTGCATCATCCGTTCCCTTTTCATCCAACATATAAATACTTTATCCAATTGCTCGCTATCTAACATAATTTCACACTGCGGACTCCTCTCACTCACTACCATAACCTTACTCTTGATTTACATATATATATATATATATATATATTATATATCACTATCCTGTATATATATAATATTATATATAAATATATATATATAATATATATATGATATATCAAACATATATATAATATAGAAAAATGTTTATAAAGTACTATGCATAACAATATTTGCCTCCACTCTGAGCACCACCCCTCCCCTCCCTTCAGGAATGCCAAATTTAAAATTCAGTAATACTCCTCTCCCCGACAGTCGAAAGATGTCCCTCCCAAACAGACGATGACACTAAGCATCTCTTATTAGATTGCCTTGATTTAGCGAACATTAGACACAACTTCAGAACACTAGCTTTAATAGATCTCTGGGCCAGGCCTACAATGGTGGCGGAATATCTCGTGGTCTGACCATTTTCTGTCTAATACGTGTCATGTATGTATATATTATATATTATAATATATATTATATTATACTATTATATATATATATATAATATTATATATAGTATATATATATACTCATATTATACTATACTATATATTATATATATATATATATATATATATATATAGATTAGATATATATATATCATATATATATATATATATATATATATATATATATATATATAGATACTATATTATACTATATATATATTATATATATATATATAATATCTATATATATATATATATATATATATATAGTATACTATATGTATATACTCATATATATATATATATATATATATATAGAGTAAAGTTGTATGTCGGTTTGCTATTTCAGATGTTCCAAGATGCTCCTCAGCTGTTTAACTATGAATTGCCGATGATTAAATGATGCTAGTATCACGTGGCAGCCTATGGGAGATAATAGAGTCCTATTTAGGTTACACATCAACACTATACAAGCTTCTTACCCGCCTGATAGGTGGAGGGATTCATTTCGGATTCCCTGCCCAACAAGTTACTCAAAGTGAAGTAAGTTGTGAACTATGTGTACTTCTGCATTTGTTTATTATATTATGATTAAACATATGATAGCATTATGTTATTAGATAGTTATGCATACTACGTGAACTGAATACAAGTTTTAAACAAGACGCTGGTATAGTAATTATTAATTGTCTCAATCCTAAACTTTTGTAGCTGTCATACTTGATTTAAATAAACTTTTAATTTAAATTGTGCATACATTTTTTTTTATTCTGAAATAAATAAAATAATTTTAAGCATTCATTCAGCTTCTATAAGAGAATTACCAGAGCTGGATGCAGGATCATATATATATAATTATGGACTGACAACTAACATTTAAATCTATCAGAAACAATTAATGCATTAGTATTTAAATATTAATGTTTTGGTATTATTTTCTTACATAAATATTTAAATGACTGCAATTTTACTTTTGACCGCGGAAAATTTACATACGGATTTATATTTCATTTCTAATGTAACAATATTTTAAGGTCCATTATTAATTCAAAAACTATTTGATATGACGATTCTGGTATTCCATTTCAGCTCATTTTTCATCAACAGTCTTTCTAAAATCACTCCTGCTCTATTAAAAAAACATAATCAGAAAGCAGTGTGATGTGCTTGTTCTTTGAGTATTTTTAGTCATTTTTGGAAATAAAACTTTTTGATGTTTTTTTTTTTAATTTTCTTTAATCAGATCAACATGAGTCCATGGGCTAATTATACTTTCCGAGTTATTGCACGTAACAAAATAGGCGCATCACTGCCATCAGGTCATTCCCAAGTATGTACCACCCCTGAGGACGTTCCCCATAAAAACCCCGATGGTGTACAAGGAAAGGGATCAACCCCTAATAATTTGGTTATCAAGTGGTCGGTAAGTAAGAAATTCTTATTTTTATTCTTAAAAGAGATAGAAAATTTTAAGTTATCTACTTTCTTTAATTATATTGTGTAATTTGTACAGCCCACAGAGATTCGGGCACATCGACCAGGATTAATTCGGAGTATTATTGGAAACGTGATAGAATCGACAGGACTGCCTATATGGCAGACGAAGAGAAGCAGTAGATTGAGTGAGCAGGACATACACTAGTTGTGGAGGACAACCACGATTTAAAAACCTTACAGATTAAAGATTGAAGTCAATAACGAGCAAGGTTAGCTCAAGTGGAGTGTGCAGGAGTATTTGGTTATTGGTGAAATAGTAAGTATCATTATGAATATTACTACTACTACATAAACCATTGTGATGGATTTAAAAATAAATTGCGGTGTTTAAGTGATGACTGTGACCTGACTTCAACCGGTCTTACAGCGTGAAATAAATAAGTATCTTTTAATTAACTTTAATAATTAATATTCTTGTGAGTGAATATATATATAATATCTATTTTATATATTTATATAGATATATAATATAATTAATTATACATAATATCATATATATATCAGACCGCTTACGCTGACGTATAATAATATATATAATATATATATTATATAATATATTATATATTATATATATTATAATATATATATTATAATATATATTTATAGTATATGGCATCATTATATAATAAATATATTATATATATATTTATAATATATACTATATTAATATATATATATACGTTAATATATATATATATATTAATATATTAATATTATAATATATATAGTTATATAGATATAATGTCACTATATATATGAAATTATATATGATAATTATATATCTAAATATATAATCATATATTATACTATTTAGCCATGCGCATAGCACCCCTATTTGAATTATTTTATATAAATAGTAGATATATAAGTATAATATATATATATTATCATATATGATTTTAGTAATATATTGATAGGTACAAGAGATGATAAGTATAACTATTAAATCCGGCTATAATCTTCAATGACGCTACAGATAATCAACTTATATGGCCCAGCGATAAGTTACATGATATACAAGGTTAAGTATAATAGTAACCTGACACTAAAAGGGCTCGTAATACATCAACAGTATATTAAAAATCTTAACAATATATAATATTATATATATTATGAACAGAAATAACGCATTAGTTCCTGCAGAAAATTTTTATTTCTTTCCTTCAAATACACGAGAGCCTTAGCGGAGAAGCCCCGCTAAATAACTCTAATAAAAAATAAAAAAGATGCAACAACAGCATGGCCTTCTGCGGAAGGCAGCCTGTTGCAGCAGAAACAGTCATATAACGAGAAATTTTAAAGGGCTATAACATGCGTTGATTCATTTGTTATTCTTATTGCTATATACTATTTGAGTTCTTTTTAAAGTTTAATTAATATTTAGTTGTTTCAATTTGAGTAAACGTTTTTAATTGAACCAATGGATTTCTCTGTGTTTTTTAATTATTATTATTAAATTTCATCGGCAGATTGAACAGGAGTCAGAATATTCTTCAAATGAAATTTTTATCTGGAAATATGGGATTATTGTATGATAATTAATCCACTTGACCATTGTAGAAGAAATGAATCATCTCATTCAAAGACTTTTCTAATGGGCATGCACACCACTACTATCCTCATCAATTAATGTATACCTACATCAAACACTACATAGAAATCCGAGTAGATCCAGCCCCATACTCCATTAAAGATACTCACGACGATCGCGTACCAAGCTGGACAGTCACTAATCTCGATCTTATTACTAAATACCTCACTAATAACTAACTATCTCCGACAGATTTCACATTATCATCAACCAATGAACAGGCTACTTTACGCTAACTCTCCTAGCTGCATCATGACTGTCAAAAATACACAACTCGTTGATCCGAGTTAGTCCATTCCAGTAAATATTATTCCACCAAACTCTTACTTACTATTATGAACTTAATAGTGCCCACACTCAACAAAGTAAAAACACAAGCAGTCTCAGACACCCCTAAAACGACAACATGTGGGAACGGAACGGCACAAGCCGGCGTAGAGCAACGGCAAGCCCATGAGCGGGAGAGAGACGAAATAAATGCAAGCAACGTCACATAAGTTGCTAAGAAAATAACCAACTGGCCGAGACGTTTATTGCCATTCTTTTCTATCATCCTACAACAACAACCAGGGCACTACATAAGAATTTAAATACATGTATAAGAGGGTTACTTTGTGTTTTAATTGGGACCCATATGATGTCCTTTGATTAAAGTCAATACGAATAGGTTGGAACGAATAGCCTTGCAAGAGAAGATATGTAATCAAAATGGTATATAAAATTGTTTAAATAATTTTATTTAATAATATTTATATCTAGATTATGATAGTAATAATAATAAATGATTTTTGAATGTTCATTTTTATCTTTGTTACTAGTCCGGTCCAGTTGTTCTTTTAATAGTATAATTGAATCATATCATTCCTACTTATGATAGTTTATTAACTTGGTTATAAGGATTAAAAGCGCATATATTAACCCGTGTTCACAATCTACTGTTTTAAAAGGAGCTAAGTATGGTATATAATATGACAAAAATAGTTACCAGAATCCCCCAAGTTTATATAAATCGCAATCACTACCAAAATTACTACTCTTACAACACCAATATTGCGAGAAATATTCCCAATCGAAAGATTAAAGTTTACTAATATCCTATAAAAAAATATTATTGATGGCAAATTTGGAAAAGTAGACGTCTATTAATCATGGATTGAATCATCAAATTGAAGGACAAACTGGACCAATCAAGAAAGATACATCATCTCTGATTCTGAACCGACGAAAGAGCCCAAACTGCAGAACTCGAACCTGAACAGGGAAAATACAGATTAACATGTTCAAGCAAGGACAAGGTGAGATAACATTGGAACACAGTATTTGAACCTATATAAAACTAAACTAATAAAATAGATAACTTTCTAGTTCTTGTTCAGCCTACACCCATTAAATGCAATCAGCCAACATTCGGATAAGATCTATTCCCTTAAATTAGTAATTTTTACCCCTTTAACTCGCACCAGTTCCTATTTTTATTATTTGCCGTTCATTTATATATTATTCAATCCTGTCTCCCAATATCCTTCTACGCGCAGTTTTACCATGGTGTCTTTTTACCCAACACAAAATAAAATTTCATTGATCTATTTTACCATGTTATATTTATTAACATACATTCTATTGTCATTTTCATACGATTATCTGAAAAGTAAACTCTTTTTTGACCAGACGCACCTGGTGTGTTTCACTTTACTTTATTTACAGTAAGTTTCTATGATCTAATTGAAGCTTAATCTGATAGTAAGAAAAAAATGGCTCTATTTTCCACTTTTTGCGCTTTTTATTTTCTTTCAAATCTCTTCTAGATTTATTCCATGCCATACATTTGTACCAATAAAACCTTCCTAGTTGCTAATTAAAGTTGAAACATTCCATATAATTAATAAGGTTGCTAAATGAAAAACTCTGAATTACTTGTAGCCTTCATTATAAAAAATAGACAATCAACCTAAATAGGATTGCAAGTCTTGAACTAGGTTTTTGTATTTTTAATTACTAAAAACAATAGTATATATAATTTAATGTTCATCATCTCGAAAATTTCGAGGTGTTATTAAATATTTTCTTATTATATTAGATTTAGTGTGGTAAAGCTCTGCCTTCTTCAGTCAGAGAGAACTGACTCGTAGTGAGGAGAAACGCAACTCCAAAGGAAAAAAAACAAAAGCACAACATAACAAAAAAAAATTAAACTATAAAGTTAGCAAAATAAATTGCCAAAAAAAAGCTGGAAAAAGTCTTCCATCAACCCACTTACTTGGAGCCAATGAGCTAATCAGGACGCAATCTTCTTGACTCAGTACAGAATGTTAAATACATAATATGTTATTACTACTTTTTATTAGTTAATATATTACTTATTGAATTTATTCATCATTCATCTTCAATAACTCAAAAACGCAATTAATAAGACTATACTATTCTCTAATTAGCCATTTACAAGAAACATCAAAACAGCTGATAATGATATAATAATATTACCGCAATAATAACTCATTTATATCACAATATTATTCATTATTAATATCAGTATTATTTTTTATTATTATCTTATTTAATTATTTTATATTATTTTTATTTATGTATTTTTATTATTAATATTATTTCTATATTAATTTTTTGTTGAATTTCATACTTATATATATTTGATTGACTATTTTATTCGATGTTTTACTTCTGATGTACTCAGGAATAAAAAGATGTCGCCGCTTCTCAAATATTGGTGTAACTCATATATATATATAACATTATGATACTTTTATTATTATGGTATCTATTATGTCATATTAATTATTTTCAGTTTATTAATTATATTTATACATTAATTTATTAAGGAATGTGTATAATGTATATATTAATTATATTTGTTAATTATTATGATATTATTAATTATTATTATTGTTGTTATATATTACAAATTAATATATACTAATTGATTATATGGAGCTATTAATAATTCTTTATTAATTATTATTAATATTACAATATTATATTGGTATTTATTTATTACATTCCATTTTACCTGTATAGTACGGACTCCTTTAAGACATCAGTTATATGATGCTCATTAATTTCTTATTTCTGACTTTTTTAATAACTTTCTTTATTATCAATTTATTGTTATTGTGTCTTTATTTTCATATTATTTTTTATTTATTATTTCTTATATTATATTATTTATTAATGATTATATTATTTATTATTATTATATTATTATTACTTATATGTTATTGAAGATAATTGTAAGGAAGCGCAATGTTATGAAATTAACTGTGCTGACAATTTATCTTTTATTATCATATAAGTCTTTCTTATATATCTTATTATCTCAACTTTAATAATTATGGTTTATTGTTTTTTTATATCAGTTTTAATATAGTTACTTTTGAAAGGATTTTATGTGAGGAATTATTTGTTAATAGTTAAGTAAGAGTTACTAGGAAATTATTTTAGTTTATTATTAATAATTGCACTTCATTCTCGCATACGTTTTCTATTAAGTTATTATATAGATAACCTGTAATTTCTTATTTGAATAAGTTTTTAAATTTGAAATTATTTTATTATTATATTCCTTTACTTCATATTAATTAATATTATTCTTCATTTCATATTATTATTTTTATTTATTCAATGACTTTTAGACTTGTTATCTACACATGGTTATATTCAATTTTAGTGTAGATACAAATATAAATGTAAGAAATGAATTTGACAAAGATTGACAGAGAGAGAGAAAAAAATATCATAAAAAATCTTTTTTTCCATACACAAGACTGGCACCTTACCAATAGGGAAATGACCAACAAAGTAAAGCTCACTGTATTAAATGTATAATTAGAATGTGATAGTAAACATAATAACTGGAATTTTCTAACATGTAAATTGATTTAGACAAGCTTCTCATCTTACTATATACCATATAATATATATACTTAATCTAATATATCTCTCCGATATATATATATATATAATTAAATATTTCCAAAAACTAAGATACAATACTACTATAACCCATAGTATATTATTTACCATATATATTATATACACTACGTATATACTTGTATTGCAGGGATTTGGTGTTGCCAGATACCAAAAATTTGAGCTTAAAAGTTTTAGATAATACAATAAATTATTTTTTTTACACGATGCCGTACGATATTTTTTGCCGATACACCGATATGAATACCGATACTTTTACCCTATAAATATGGCTTAATATATACCTACCTTATATATACGTCTACTTATACTATATATATACGTAACTATATGATATATATATCTATTACTAAATAATACCCTACGAGAAAATGTAATATAATACATTACCCTAGCAAATACAGCAACAACTCACGCTTAAACAAGGAGAGCAATATTAATGAAACCATACTATTCTCTACATCGGCGATCTCCAAACTTGCTTCGCGTATTTAATGATTCATCACTTTATTAAAAATAAAATATTTAAAAATCAATATAATATCCTATATATTCTATCACTAATAATTATAGTCGCTCTTATATATATATAATCAGATTTATAATTTCCTATAATTAATATTTTATTATAATAAATATTATATATATTAAGATATATAATATTTTTCCTTTCTCCCCAGCATGTGTACAAGCGTGAACGCTTGTCAAAGCTGTTCTGCGACCTCACGGTCGTCCTCCTAAATTTGCTTTCCGCTCCTCCATCCCGTCTCTATTCTCAATGGCCGGTCCTCACGTATCCTCCCATTTGATTTTTTGTTTTGCCTTCCAAGCAGTCTTCCCTTGCCTCCACACTCCTTTAGATACCTCCTTCGGGATCTTACACTCTATCCATTTCAATCTTCCTCCATCTATCCTAACTCTCCTTTACATCAGTTCGTCCTCTGTCCCTTTTTCACTCACAACCTATCCGTCTTTAATCTCACACCCCTGTACCTTCTTTCTATCATCACTTTTCCTTTCCTTCGCTCTCCCTTCGTCCGTACACTCCCTTTTTATCCCAGAAAGTCTTACTCTCCTCAATATTACCCTGCTCCTCCCTCCCCCTTTCACTTAGCAATCCTTTGTCTCCTTCACTCTTAAGTTTTTGTGTGCTCAAAGTCCCCTGCTTCGCACCATAACGCTCGTCGTTCGCTTCTGTCGTAAGTTCTAATCCAGTAACTATTACTGTTCACCCTTCGGGGCCATTTCTGTCTCGCCTCCATTCTCGTCTGCCCTCTACTTAACCGGAATCATAAACCATTTCATTCATCGTCTTCATTACTTTCTATCTCTTCCTATTCCCTTCCTCTTTTACACTTACTTCCTGTCCCTCGAAAACTCTCACCATCTAACTTTCCTCAAGTCTTTACACCGAAATCCACTCCTGCTTTTTCTACCTTGCTTGTCCTTCCTAATAAACTTTTTTCTTCTCCTTTACTTTAATTCTCAACCTATCCCTCCCAATCCGCTTCTTCCTCTCTCTAATTTTCCTCAATTCCTTCTCATCCATATCCCTCTCCCCCACTGCCCTACATCTTCCGCTCCTCTCTTTGACATTCCCGCAACGCGTTCATCTTGGTCTCCACCTTCCGCTCTTGTCTCCTGGCATTTCAACCCCTCCTCTGACTGCTCGCAAATTCGGCGAATCTAAACCTGTCTCCTCCGTCTCAATCCTCACCTCTCTTCTCTGTCCTCTGTCTTTCTTCTGCATTAATCTTACTTCTTCCTAATATGTCTTCTTGCCTTTCATTAGTTTTCCGTTTCCATAACTCTCTCAGTTCTTGGATTCCCATGACCCCCCTCTCTCGATCAATCCTCTAACAGCCCTTTCCGAACGGTCTCCAAAAAAATGCCAACCTTCTAATTTCGTTCAAATTTCCCCCTCGCCTCTCTCTTCTCAAGCCCTCTTCATCTCATCTATCTCTTGACTCTATCTGCCCCTCTTGTTGCAACCGTCCCTTTGTACTTTACTCTCTCTCAACTCTTTTTATCTTACAATCGTTCATATCCTTTAAGCCTCTGTCGTGCTAATTATTCTTCATTTTTTAACCGTCTGCCTTATCTTTTTTTTACGGAATCTTCATGCATCTGTTCTTTTTCGTGTCTCTTCTTTCGCCAGCCCTTACTTCCTTTAATCTTCCTCCAATCCTAAGTTCATTTTGTCCCACCTTCTTCCGCTTTCCTCCGGCTATCATATCTTCACCGGTGCTTCGTTCTTCTCTTCCTCCGCATATGCCTCTCGTCCGTGATCGGCCTGTCTCCCCTCCCAATGGTACCTTGCATGCTCCTCCCTCACTCTTTCGGTATATTCAGCAATCCACAAATTTCTTCCACATCTTTCTCCCAAATCCTCTTTCGCGCTGTCTCGTTTACACCTTTTCCAATTTCCTCTCCTTAATTAGTTGGTTCTGTATCAAAATTCTTTTTCTCAATATTCAACCCATATTTGTCCAGTTCAGTGTGGGAATCCTCCACATTCCTCCAGTCTTGAAATACTCTGAAAAAAAAGGAAACGTTTCTATTCTGATATATGGTTGCTCCTAAACTCTTAAAGGTGTTTCTTCCTTCATATATATATATATATATAATATATATATATATATATATATATATTATATTATATATATATATATTATATATAATATATATTATTATATAATAATATTTCGTCATTACACGATAAGCATTCTTAAGCGAATAAAAATAGGTTTGTGGAAAATAGTCTTTATGGTTTCTGAACCAAGTGGAAGGTGCAGGATTATTTAGGCCCGATAGCAAGCCCTGCTTCGCGACGTAGTCGGAATGCTTGCCACCGTAAAGCGTGGGTTCGCATCCTAGTACGCGGCTTTTCCAATGCGAGAAGCATGAGAAGAGTGATTGTTGTGAATTAGGACTGTTCTGTTGGTATGTGTTGGCTATGGTTGCAGTTGGTTGTGTATTGAGATTAGTGTAATACACTATGCGTAAACTGCAATACGTAAATAATGCAGAAAATCTCTGGTATATATATGTGCCAGTATATATATATATATAATATATAATATATTATTATATATATATATTATTATTATATATATATATATATATATATATATATATATATATATATAAGTATATATATTTTTTTTTTTTTTCCCCTCTCAGTTACACAGCTTTAAAAGGGTTTTCATCCGCCCTTGTATGGAGTACTGTTTCTTCATATCTGGGGGGGGCGGGGGCTCTGGTTTCACCCGGCTTTTGGACAGGGTCGAGTCAAAGCCAAAAGGGCTTATTAAACTGTTCTGTACTTTCCAGTTCACTTGACCCTCTATCTTTGCGCGCGATGTGGTACTTTATCTCTTTTCTATAGGTACCGCAGCGGCAGGTGTTCGAGGGAACTTACCACTCGCGTACCACCACATTTACGACGCCCTCGTTGCACAAGTCGTGCTGTGTCTGCGCACGAGTTTTCTGAAGATATTGGTAACTCCAGGCTAGTCACTGCGGTGCTTCCTTCTTTCCTGGCCACCTCTGTCTGGGAATTCTCTTCCATCTTTCTGTTTTTCCTGCTGAATTTAATCGCCTCACTTTAAAGCCTGCGCTAGTGCTCATCTGCGTTAAGCGCCAGCGGATGAAATTTTAGCGTGTAACACCCCCTCCCTGAATAAGGCTCTGCCGTTAGTGGTGGGGACAAACTGAAAAAAAAAAAAAAAAAAAAAAATCATCACGAACCTTCTCTCCTCAAGACTGGGGGTAAGGTGCGTAGCATGCACTGGAAACAAGAAAGTAGTAGAAGAATATGACGCAAGTGAAGAAGCCCAGCCATACCTCCCCTTTATACCCTTAGGGAGAACTCGTCGTAGCACCCTAAGGCTTCACAAGACCGCGACGGACCCTCACTATGGTATCTCGTCAATGTAGGGTTCATCCCTTGGCCCGGGTGAGTCACAACCATACCCCCCTAACAAAACCCCGCCGTTCACTCCTATTATGCACCTTTCTTCTCGCCTCTGCCAAACTCACATTCCTCTCCTCCAGGCATTCCTTTACGGACTCAATCCACTTTTCCTTCAGTCTCCCAGCCGGTCGATTCAAAGCACACGCAACTATACATCCACTTAACCAACCGACTATCATCCATCCTTTCCACATGACCAAACCATCTCAATGTACTTTTATTTATTCTCTCATTTACTCCTTTCTTCACACCACACAAATTCCTAAAGCATTCACTCCTCATTTTATCAATTCTTCTCACACCTAACACGCCAATAAGATATCCATCTGAACACATTGTACTTCAGAACTATACCTCTTATTCCAGACCATATTTTCACTACTATACATTAACACAGGTAACAACATACCCTCATGTACAAATTGAATAACCAAGGAGACATAACACAACCCTGTCTCACTCCACTATTACTACGGTATCAAACCAATCACTTTCAACTCCATTTATTCTTACACATGCTTCACTATCATCATACATACTTTTATTTCGATATATATATATATATATATATATATCTATAATCTCTCTCTATATATATATATATATATATATATATATATATATATATATATATATATATATATATATATATATTATATATACTTATATATAGTTATATATTATATATATATATATATATATATATATGCTTTTAAAAAGAAATATTTTTATTCTCTACTTGATTTCAGACAGAATATAGTAATATAATTATGAAAAAACAAAATTATTTTTATTCTCCATTTGATTTCGGATTGAATTTTGAAATATTTATACTGTAATAAATCTATCGATGTTAAAATATTATCCAGATCAGTAAAAAAGGTGTATTAAAATAATTGAAGCTAAAAACTTCATGAAGAATGTTTTTTTAATAAAAATGAAAAAAATTGTTTTTTTCATGAAAAAATCATGAAAGGAAATTTTTTTTTTGCATCACTAAGTGTGTGTAAGAATAAACGGAGTTGAAAGTAATTGGTTTAATATTAATAGCGGAGTGAGGAAGGGATGTGCTATGTCTCCTTGGTTATTTACTTTAAATATGTATGGTGTGATGAAAAAATTAGAGGTAGGGGTGATAGGGGAAGGTATTAGAATGATGGAGAATGGAAGAGAGTGAAGGGTGCCCCGCTTATTGAACACAGATGATCAGGTTTTGTGTGGCGAATCTGAAGAGAGTTTGAGAGGATTGGTAGAGGGGTTTGGCAGGGTGTGTAAAAAAGGAGGAATTTGAAAGTAAATGTAGATAAGAGTAAGGTGACGTTAATGACTAAGAAGAGTCCGCTGTGGGAAATCATGTTGGATGGTAAGCAATTGGAACAAGTATCTGAGTATAAATATTTAGGCTATATGTTGGATGAAAAGGGAATGGATGATGCAGAGAGTGTAGTAGGAAAGTTGTGAATGGTAGGAAGGTGTCTGATGCAATTATGTCTATGTTTCCCAGTGTTAATGTATAGTAGTGAAACTATGGGAAATCATGTTGGATGGTAAGCAATTGGAACAAGTATCCGAGTTTAAATATTTAGGCTACCGTATATGTTGGATAAAAAGGGGACGGATGATGCAGAGAGTGTAGTAGGAAAGCTGTGAATGGTAGGAAGGTGTCTGACGCAATTATGACCTTGGTGGATGGAAAGGGACAGTCTGGAGTGCTCTAGGGTATATTTTCCTGTGTTAATGTATAGTAGTGAAACTATGGTATGGAATAAGATATAAACCTAAGTAGAGGTGTACCGGAATTCCGGCCGGAATTTGACATTTTTTTCCGGTTCCGGTTCCGGCCGGAATTTTGAAAAATTCCTGCCGGAACCGGAATTACTAATCTACTTCTGAGAAAAAATTTG
>JABUQX010013174.1:0-10000 GCA_015478945.1 Trachelipus rathkii | reverse complement strand
AAAAACATTTAAATGGTACAAAAGAATATAATAATAATATAATCCCACACCCACAAAGAAAAACTATCTTATCAGCTTTATTTGATTTGAGTTCGTGTTACAGGAATAACAGGTAGTATCCAGTTGTTTCCTTGTTTTTGATAATAACAATAATTTTTTTTTTCTGAGCAGGGTGTATGGTGTCCACACTCATCTATATAACCATGGTTATATTGTAAATTTTATCCCCAATATTTATACCTTAAAACTAAAAAGAAACCTTAAAATTACAATGAATGGTATACTATACATGTAGACCAAAAAAAAAATATATATTTGTAGATAAACTATACACTATAAACCAGTATACAATTCAGTTCTATATATATATAAATATATATATATATATGTGATATTTAATCAAAAACAATTTTTTTGGTATCATACATAGGTTATGCTGAATCTCAGCTCTTTTAAAGTTTTAATAGTTTATAACAAATCCCTAGGTTAAACACTTTGAATGTTTTAACTTAAAGGTACCCAAAGAGTTGCATTCATTTCCTTAACACTATAGTTTCTATTGAAATCCACAAACCATTGTTTTTAGTAAAATATACTAGTTGATTGGGAGTGAAAGTTAACCAATGAACACAATAGTTCTATCTAATTATAATATAATTAAACTGGGGCAACTTGGGGTGGTTATAATAAATTCGCACAAACACATGTATATAGTTTAAATTTACACAGGTAAATTATTACATTATACCTGAGCCATAGTAGCACATAGTTTCAGATAGTTCTGATGCCAAAATCTTCCACTGGAGAAATGGAATCGTTGTAAAAGATATTTGCAGTCTTTCGTCAAAAATGAAGGTAAAGTTATATAACCAAAACCCGAAACCTACATGAATATAATACACTAGTAAGGAGCATTCAAACTATTTATGATCATATTCAAAAAAAATACTATTTAAGTGATGAAGATGTTCCACCATATAATACAGTAAAAATTAAAGATAAAATAGTAAAGCAAAGATGAAAACACACATACCTTAACAACTGTTAAGGTTTTCGCATCACCACTTTATAAGATTAGGACAGTGTTTCAAGATATCAAGGTATCAGTCACACAAAAAGAGGGTAATATATCATTCAAGGTAACTTGCAGATATCGATTTCAATGGTAGGAAGTTATAAGGATGATTGCTGGAAAAGGAGAATATAGCACATATAAAGCAACAAAACAAACAATCAAAAAGCAAAACTCTACATGTTCCTCCCCACCCGTCATGAAATGGCGGAAAGAGAGAAACAGGACGAGACAACGAGCCAATAACGACAATAAAGACAAATAATCAAACCGATCATAACAACCCTGATTAATACTTCCCATACAATCTATTATACAACTCAACCCAACAACAACAACCATTACATCATTATGACTGACGGTTACGGTATTCATAACTACAAACCAAATTCTCAAGAATGTGCCTAAACTCCTTTCCATCGATGGTGTCGTTCTTTGTATGTAAAGAACCCAAGGAATAATCTGCAAACTTGTCAAAAGAAGCCTGAATGAGGTCTGACTCATGCATCGACATCCGTTTTAGGAACTTAGCTAACGAAGCTCTAGGACGAACCTTTGCTTCCGATTCTAAGAATGTAGGTGAAGGGGGTCGTTTGAATCTATAGGCTCTTGAAGCCAAGGGCATCGGATCGAAAACAGATACATCAGCAGAACATTTCTCCGGATCATGTCGAGATTGAGCCAAGGAAGGACCTATGACTGACTTTTGGTGTACCCCAGAGGTAGAAGGTATACCATCCAGTATTTCAGATGGAAGTGAGACACTGGAATGTTTCTGAGGCCTTGATTGACCATCAGATGCCCGTAAGGGTCTCAGAGTTTTCCTCCCTTCCAACGGTCGGGCGGATGTTTCTGAGATGTCTTGGGCTAAGGTATCTTGACCCGTTGATGAGGTTGTGGCCTCATTAACCAGGTCATTTCCTATGGTAATGGTTACTTTTCTCAATTGAGAAGCCCTAGTCATATGGAAAGGTTCAGTAGAGGGTTCTTTTGGGATTTTAAAGGTTCCAAAATAATTGATCATAACCCAAAAAGCATTTCCGAATTCTGCATTGGGATGAATACCGTCACTATTGTAACCATTCGGACCCAAAGAGTAGACAGTGTTTCTGGGGTTCTTTAGTCGCTGATATTCTTTATACAATTTATGGTCGGGTATAAAACGAAGTGCATCAGACATAGCAATTGTCCTCTTTTCTTCCCACTTTAACGAAGATGTATGCAGACGATGGAGCTCGTTATACACCTTAATGGTGTCTTCATTTAATTCTTTAGAAGTGGTACGCGGGAGATTTCCGTACCATGTTTGTACCTCTGGGGGTGCATAGGCAATGCAACGATGGAAGTTGTAATAAGGCAAGTCAGGGAAAGCGGGTAACACAAGGAACATTTTTACATTAGGGTTTTGTTTTTTCACTTCCTGATAGATCTCTTTAATGACCTTAAGAGCGTCTTCGGCCTTAAAAGTTAAGTCAGGTAGGGTGACTGTATATTCTTTATTATAGGACCCCTTTGTCAAAGTGTATCGGGCCCGTGTATATGCCATTCTAAAGATGGAAAAGATCAAGACATGTGTAGTATGCTGGGATACCTCATATTTTATACTTTTTGGTACATCTTCGAAGGATGCCAAAATGAAACGTTTAAATTTTATAACTCGGTTCTCAGGGTTATGTGACCACGAATCATAAAAAGACTCGAGGTATGACACCATAGAATGACCGGCCAACAATATCTGAAACAGACAATAGCACAAATTAATTTCTCATAGCAAAAGTTTAAACCCTAATTCTAAAACCTGCCATAAACCAAAAAAAACCATAAACCGTACAACCTTTACATCATCACATCACCATCACCATATCCTTCCCCATTCATTGTAAAACTGTGTAACCTCAAAACCTCAAGTAGTGTATTTGTCTCACCTTACAACATCAAGGTTACCAATTACCAATAAAACAAGACCAAAGGATGTTTTATTAAAAAAGTTTTAAAGTTTATTTTATTACAAATTACACTTTAAATAAGTTATCTCATTTAAGCTTACGAGAAGGGTCTGTGCCCATACTTTGCAATATTTAGTTGGTTTTTGGTTTGTACTTTCAATAATTCCGTCTGATGAGCATCTTGTTCTAGATTCTTCGAGAGAAAAACGTCTTCCATTCCATGGTAGATCATCTTCTGATCATTCCTTTGACACCCATCTATTCTAAAAAAAGAAAAATATTACATGATAAAAAATAATAATATATGTATATATCAAGACATTATTATATAGTCAATTATATTTCAAATCTAATCTAATACTAGTTAAATCACTTACCTAGAACATTGGGGTTCCATTCATTGGTTTTCTGCTTTCCTAATTATTTCCTCAGCCTATTCGGTTCGCTTTCTCCTTTCTAAGATGCGAGTCTGCACCCAAGGTTCATTTAGTTCTGTGACGGTTGCTCTTTTTCGGGTTCGAGCAGCTACTGGCTCTGAAAAATCGGCCTCTTCCGCAATTTCACTTGACCTATCTTCAGGGATTGAGGGGATGATTGTTTCAGGAGCCCAGTGGACTATTTTCTTTTTTCCACTAAAGGTAGTTTGGGCTATTTCCGGAACCATTACCGGAGACTTTTCCCATTCTAAAAATTCTTTAATTGATTGTTCAGTTAGAGGGAATGATTCAGTTTCTTCCTCACAACTAGGTGAGAATAGTAATTTGGGCAATTCACTTCTTTGGACTGGAGTAGCGCCCATATCTAAAGGTTTTAATGGGGAATAGACAGTTCCGTTACTTATGTCACAAGGGAGATCTGTAATACTATCTCGTGATACACTCTCTCCTAAAGAAAGCCTCCTGACTTGATGTCTAGGCACCGGAGGTACTTCTCTATTATCAGTTATTATTAGGGGTGTATAGGAGATATAGGAAGGAGTGTGAATTAAGTCTGCAGATACATTTGTAAGGTTTGGGGAGTTTTCTATCAAAGATGGGCTAAGGGTAATTTGTTCAGGTGTAATGAACAAGTTTCCCAGATAATAAGATGAAACATCACTCAGCTGATCATGATTGATACTGATGTTACCATCTATTTGATCCATTTGAGGATGCCCATTGTGTTCAGGTTCATCTAAATATTGGTTTAAAGAATTGGCTAACAATACGCTTTGATTTAAGTGATAAATTACGTCATTAAAAAGTTCCGGACCTGGTACATCCGGGAAACCCAAAAAGTCCTCCTCATCCGAGTCATTATCAAAATTCAGGGTCTGCTCAGTGGGATTTGTGTCTGAAGGAGCCGGTATTGACTCTTCAGCAATTTCCTCAGAGGGTTCTCCCTCGAACGACAAGGGTTTGGTCAATAATTCCACAAAGATAGGAGTTCTTTGTAGATACAAGGGAGGTGAAATCCATCGTTTTAACTGACGATGATGTACTCGATATTTTCGTCTAGTATCTAACGCTTCCACCACATAAGTTACGTCATTAGAATTTATATGTATAATCTGTAAAGGACCTTGGTACCTTTCTTTGAACTTATTTATTGTAAGATCCCCAGGTAAGTGGATTTTTAATGCCACTAACTGGTCAACAACATATGGTCGAAAATTCCGATGACCTTCATCCCAATATTGGGAAAATCTGGTCCAGGGTAATTTAGGACGGGTATCATGGGCCTCCCGATATAAGATTTCGGCTGGAGTTTTGCCAGTTTCTGAGTGTCTAGAATGATTGTAAGTTAAGATTACATGATGTAAAAGGGAGTCCCATTCTGCTGGATCTTGTAAAGAAACACGCAAATACTGTAATAAAGTTCGGTTGACTCGCTCAACAATACCATTTGATGAAGGGTTGTAGGGTGTAGTATACACATGATATATATTCAAAGACCGTAAAAGATCTTCAAAAATTGGCCCACGAAATTCTCGGGCATTATCAGTTAGTAAGCGAGAAGGGATTAGAGGGAGATAAGAGATTATACTTTCAAGTGCTGCAGCAACTAGAGATGTATGTTTACTTTTAATCGGCACAGCAGCCACCCATTTGCTGTAATGATCTATAAATATAAGAGCATAATTATTGCCTTTCCGAGATTTTGGTAGCTGAATAAGATCTGCAGCTGTTAATTCGAAAGGATATCTAGTGTTAATCTTTATTTTTGGTGGTGTATTAAATATGTTGGAAATTTTAGCTAACTGGCACGTATGACATGCCATAGAAACATCCTTACAAATTTCTCTTAATTTAGGATGCCATACAAGATTCTCCAATAACGCATATAATTTGCGCTGTCCAATATGAGCAAATTCATAATGGTTGATCACCGTGACCTGTACTGCAAAAAGAAATGAAACCACATAATTATACTGATCATTCCGATTCCGATGTATTAAAATACCATCCAAGAGTGATAAAGAATTCAGAGAATAACGGAACAATTTAAGAGGACCTCTCAAAGGTTGATTATGATGTAAGGCTCTTTTCAAGCGCCTTAACAAAGGGTCATTTTTCTGACAATCAACAATCTGAGACATCAAAATTTCTACGGTATCTTGAGTATTAATAATCATAGTAAAGTTTTTCAAAGAAATGATTGTGTTATGTGTGTTATTACCACCTGACTCCTCCCCACCGGAGTCAAAAAGAGTTTGTACAAGATTGACTGTGTCTTTCGATAAATTATTTTCATTTGGAGATTCTGGTTCCAATGAATGAATAACCACCAACAAAGAAGATTGGATTACAGGTGGACTGGGATACGCTTCCAATGACATCATGACCGACTCAGGTAAAACGTTTTCCGTTGTAATAAGTCGGTTAAAATGAATACCGCTACGACAAAACAAAAACAACCTCTTTTTGCTATCAGGCAATCCAAACTGCAAAGGATGATTCTTATTAAAATAAACCAATACTTTTACCTGTCGCAATTTAGCATAGGCTTGGATACTATGAATAAAGGGGAGTTGCCCTGGATACCTAGTCAGTTGGAGTTGTTTAAGCACACCTTTTTCATTCCTACCAGTTGGTAAGTGATACTTTCCACGATGTGCTAATAATTCATCCACGACTTCAACCCTCAATTCTAAATGTTGGTCCATGTGATCATACTCGTAATGGGAAAAACATTGGAACAACGAATCGCCACCTCCTGGCATTAAAATTTCTTTAAAGCCATCAGGGACTTCCGGAAGATAGCTTGTTTCCATGGCTTCCAGCTTCAATTCATAGTGAGATCTAGACAATATGTCCGCTATGATATTTTCCTTACCTGGCAAGTAACACAATTCATAGTCCAGGTCATTTAATTCTTCCAAGGTTCTAGCCACCCGAGGGTTTACTAATGGCATGTTCTGAAGGAACAATATGGGTTGATGATCTGTGAATATTATTACTTTGATTTTATACAGAAAAGGTTTCAAAGATCTAATAGCCCACCGTATGGCGGCTACTTCCCTTTCTGTGGTACTATATTTCCTTTGGGCTTTCGAAAAAACTGTGGAGATGAAAGCAATTGGTTTTTCTTCGTTGTTTTGTATCTGGCTAAGACAGGCCCCAGCACCTACTCCAGATGCGTCGGTGTATAGTAAAAGGGGTTCCGCCTTAGCTGAACGATCCGGATATACTAACAAGGGAGGTGTAGTCAAAAGTTGTTTTAAGGTATCAAAGGCCCTTTGGCATTGTTCAGTCCAATTAACATTACTGGTACTTTTGAATAATTCGAACAATGGTTGTGCTATGACCGAACAATTAGGGATGTGTCTGCGATAGAAGTTCACTAAACCCATAAATTGTCTCACTTGCCTAACAGTTTTGGGTACTGGGAAGTCTCGTATTCCCTGTAGGTTTCTTTCCAAGGGTATCATGCCCTCATTTGAGATCGTATGTCCCAAAAATTTTACCTTTCTTCTAAATAAATAAGTTTTTGATGGTTTGAACTTAAACCCATTCACCATGAATGCTACAAGGACTTCCTCTAAGATGGATAAATGCTGTTCAAAAGTGTCACTAACTATTAGTACGTCATCAATATAGATCATAACTTTCGTCCAAGGGATGTGACTTAGTGCAAGATTCATGGCTCTTTGGAAGGTAGCTGGTCCATTTTTAACACCAAAGGGCATTCGCAAGAATTCCCAATGGGATAATGGTGTAGAAAATGCGGTTTTTTCTACGCTGTCTTCCTCCATTTCTATTTGATAATAACCTTTTATTAGGTCGATAGTTGTGAAATATTGTTTTCCCTTGAGACTGAATAACGTATCTATTAAGTTAGGTATAGGAAAAGAGTCTCCTTTTGTAACTGAATTTAATTTTCTATAGTCAATGCACAAGCGCATCGTACCGTCATGTTTTCTAATGGGAACAACTGGGGCCGAATAAGGAGAGAACGATTGTCGAATGATGCCATCGGCTTCCAGCTTTCTACATACCTCCTCAACCTCATACAGTATTGGACCCTGGAGTCTTCTAACCGGTTCACACACTGGGTCGTCAATTATTGTTTCTATAGAATGCTTTAAGATGGAAGTACATCCTACATCTGTATCCCCCAGACTCAGTGTAGTTGGATATTTAAGTAGTAATTGTATCAGTTGGTCTTTTTGTTCTTGGGTTAGATCAGTGGAATCCAGGTCAAAAGCCTCATGGAGGTTTGCAGGTGTCCATTCTTCATATGTAGTTTGCAATTTCTGTGTTAGTTCAACCAAATGTGTAGGAATTGTATTAGTGGGATTTACTGACAGGATAGAAAACGTTCCTAAGATATAACCTTGTTTAATTTTTATATGGTGATCAGTTAGATTATAACAGGGCAATTTTATGGGAGGAGTGTCACGGGAATATGGAATAACAGCGTGATCCATAAGACAGTGATTCTGTTCATTAGGTGTGAACAACAAAAGAGCCGGATAAGAGGGTTCTGGAAACCATTTTTCCTGTGCAAGCACCACCTCTATCCAATTATTTGAAGGAATGTTTACTCCTGTAACTAATTTAGCTGCATGTTCTTGACCATTTTTGGTCCGTATATCCTTTGCAATGACCAAAAGACTATCGTTATATCGTGTAATTAATTCTTTATTAGCTAAATCGGGCAAGATGTTTTCCGCACGCAAAAGGTCGTAACCAATAACCAAACCATAAGATACTACTTCGTCCGACACAACGACGAACTCTCCAGCCCTCGTACAATAGCTATTAGAAAGATGTAACGATAGAGTAACTGCACCAAGGACTTCAAAAACGACGTCACCGATACCACGTAGACCTGTATATTTTGTAGGTTTCAGAGGATATATAGAAGGGTCTAATAATTTATATGTTCGATTGGTTATTATACTGACAGATGCTCCAGTATCAACCAAAGCTTCCAACAGTTCGGTTTGAGTAGAATTATCAATTACAACGCCTATCACTAAGGCTTCTTCCAGAAGGGATTGAGTTATCTTAAACTGAAGAAACGGGCCTTGCGGGCCGTTTATTTTCGGATTTTCTCTTAGTACTGGCACCTCAGGTTGGAGGGTATTTTGAATCAACGAAGAGTCAATGTTGACGGTGGTTGCTAGAGTTCCCGGATGGGATAAACATTGGGAAGATGATGTAGGCTCAGTATTGACTGAAACATCCACCTTTGTTTCATTCATTTTATTAGTTTCATTATTCACAGATGAAGTTATTAATACCTTTGGAGGATCTTCAATGAAGTCTATCCCATATTCGAGAACAGGGACATGGACTTCCAATAGTTCAGGTATTATTTCCGAATTATCTATGTCCGTTGCTAAAAGTAATGACGGTGACCCTTTATTGGATGGATGTTGTTTTTTATCTCTTTGCGATTTTTGGACTTCTTGAATCAGTGATGGTGGCTCTGCGGGTGGGCCACTCCCCACAGAGCTAACTAGTTTTTTGAATGTGGTTTCGTTTTCGTACAATTCATACCCAGGTGATCCCCTTGACAGAAGGGACATCGAGGAGTAGAATCGCATTGCTGTTGCTTTTCTCTTGTTTGCGGACAGTTTTGCACCACATGTCCGTTAGCTTCGCATCGAATACATTTATTCTTGTGTAGGTAACACTCTTCAAATATATGCCCCCTTTTTCAACAAAAATGGCAATACGGGCGAGATGGACAGTCCCTAACGTCATGACCTGCCTGCTTGCAATATTTACAAGACAGGTTATTACCCGACCACCAAGGTTTTTGTGGTGGTGGGTACTGTGGTACATTAGGGGAACTCACAGAAGTGTTTATTTGTTGTGGCATCTGCCGTTTTTGTTTCGGAGATGGTGGGCCCCGTTTTGAGGCATAAAACGTTCGATTATTCCGTGGAGAAACAGGCGGAGTATTGGGTCTTTGAGAGCCATTAATATATGTAGGGGGTATAGGTGACTGTGCAGCAACCTGAGCCAATGTGGGGACACAGTGCGATCCCGCTACATTAGTGTTGAAATTATTGTTAAAAGGTGTTCCGTAATAAGCGGATGCTTGCCCATAATACAACGGCTGTCCACACAGTTCATAACCCAAATTAGTCGTCGCAACTGGGGAAGTGGCTCCCATCGATGAATATGGATGGAAGGTTGTGAGATCAATCACCTCCGGAGACGAAGGCGAATTCTCAGTACCCTGTGTTGTGGGTGGATATTCGTTTTGTTCCTCACTAGATTTCCGTCCCCCAGTGTAATGTTGAGTTATAAGTTTCACTAGGCCATCCCAATCGAGTGGTAAGCCCCTCATAGCAACTTCACACACCACCGCAGAAGCATTTACCTTTTCCTGCATATCAAGGGGCAGGCTGCCGACCAATTTCTCTCTAACCATCTTCATGTCTTTGACATCGGATCCAGGAAAAGCCATTTCAGCTAACCCTTGCAATCTCAATGCATAGAGAGGTATTGTTTCATGAGGGAGGATCTTTGCCTCATTGAAATTC
>JABUQX010013173.1:0-10000 GCA_015478945.1 Trachelipus rathkii | reverse complement strand
TTTCTTTTATTAAAATTTTAAGCGGATCCTAAACATAATAACTTCAACTAGGTCTAACTTGTAAACATTCAGCCATGTGCTCGATAAATCTGTGATATAAACTTTTATGTTATATAGTGACTTTTACGTCAGTATCCGTCTGACGGTGAGAATAATAAGAACCATTTGTAAAACGATAATCAGAAAACAGTTATCTAAATAAACATAGTGATAAAGATTTTTACAATATTTAAGATTTTCATTAAGAATAAAAATTTTGTATATACATAAATAAATATATATATATATGTAATTGGATAATAAGATAATAAAATAATAATAATAGATTGTCTCTATACATACCTTATAAAGACTATATATATATACCTGGAGGCAAAAGCCAGGAAACAGATAAGTAGTGAATATCTGTTTTGAATTCAAAAACTATATAATCAGGGACGGGTTACAGGTACAATTGTCAGAACTAAAACGGAACCCAAAGAGTTGATTACAGTCTACCGATCTTTCTATCTCTATAAAAAGTCCTCCAGGAAATTCTGCTTCATGACAAGTCTCTACACATGAAATATTCAGAGTTGAACCAGAAACAAGAAAATTAGTTCCTTCTAGATAAAATTGTTGTTGTAGGCCTAACACATCGAAAACTTTAAACCCCAACCGACGTTCCAGACTTGGCGCACTCAGGTCTGGGGACTTGCGTGACAAATATCCGGCACAGATAATAAACTGAAAATCAAGAAGGAAAAATTATAAAATTCCAATTCAAAAAAAAAAAAAAAAAAAAAAATATAAAAAAGAAGAATCGACAAGTCAATTTGAATGATACATAGAAAAAAATTTTTTTTTCCTTAAAAGGAAAAGTGATGATAATGGAGTCTAACTCTCGAAAAAAAAAATACTGCTCAATCAAATCTACAAGTGTTACCGAAGAAATTTTTTTTACAGACAGGACCCAGAAAGACGGAAGAATCGTGAAACTATCGCTTCCTACAATGGATTAGATTTGAAGAAAAACAGGTTAGCTCTTATAAATAAAATTTTATTTTATTTCTTATCTCTCAAAAGTCTCAAAGGTATGAGCATAAATTTCTCGTGAAAAAATTTTCCTGTATTAATAAGGAAAGAATTCAGTAACGGCCCTGTCTAATATCTTTTCCTTCCTATCAAATATCTCCATAAAAATCTATATAAAAATTTTCTCTCCACTCTCATAAAATTTAAAAAAAATTTCATAAAAATCATAAATAAAATACTCTAACAATTAAACTCTCTTTAAAGAGTTAAATATATATATAAATTTTCTTTTCTCCAAATAAAAATAAAGTATAAAAACTCAATTTTCTTTAGCCAAATATTTATTCTATTAAGAAGCTCTCATAAAGAATCACTCTTTCTTAAAACTTGCATTAAGTAATCAACAGGAAAAGAGAGCATCCTGCCTTGCTAATTAATACGAGAAGTTATTGCTTTAAAAGTTGTATATTGATTTATTTAACAAAATTTATATATATATATATATATATATATATATATATATATATATATATATATATATATTCTTGTATATATATATATATATATACTATAACTCATATATATATATATTCTATATATATATAAAATATATTTGTATTTGTGTGAGTAAGTAAGGTGTGCGTAAATTTTGTTAATTGAAAGAGAGGAGGATTCCAGGGCAAAATAGCCCGGTAAAAAAAAAAGGAGGGATATAAAAGTTCCCCTTTTCTTCTTTTGCTTTAATAATCCCACCTGAACGGTGAGCTCTCCTAAGCATCACATAAAACATACAACACAAACAACACACATTACATTGCAAGGGAATAGAAAAGAAAAATAGAGATAATAAGTGTACATATAATAATACTTTAAAAAGAAAGAGGATGTCACGATAGTTGTGACGAACATCTGATTTGATAAAAGAGAGAGAAGAATATGATTTTTTAACCAGTGCAAGAATAGAAAAGTTAAAGGAAGAAGAATTGGAGCATAAAGATAGAAGGACGAGAGGAAGGAGCCGAGAGGAGAGAGAGAGAGAGAGAGAGAGAGAGAGAGAAGAGAGAGAGAGAGAGAGAGAGAGAGAGAGAGAGAGAGAGAGAGAGAGGGGCGATGATTACATACCGCTAAGAGCAGAAAAGGAACCAGAGCGAAGGGGTAATTTAGGTATCCGACCCATGCGTCACCCAGGTCAGAAAAGAACTTAGGATGTGAACGGAGGAGATACGGAAGTCCTTATATAAGAAGATTAAGGGATGCCGAGCCTTATGGTCGAAGAACCCATAATTTCGAGAATGGTTGCAGACATCGCTTAGGTCCCCAAAGCAGATACCAACCAGAATGGTCGTCTAGCGTAGACGAAGACCAAGATAGCGAATACGGTTCCCGGAGAGAAGCATTCTTTTATAGAAATCCGTCGCTAAAAAGTAAAAGTGAGAGTTATCACAAGGTAAAGTACAAATATTGTGATTATATAACGTCTGAAGACGAAGAATCAGAATATGATGAAGAGGACCTCACTCTTCTCGAATATATACATTCGAAGATTTTGCTTCCCCAAGCACTGAAGAGTCCACATCTCAGGGAGATGGGAGAGAGAGAACCGACCACTCTTCAATAGAAGGTTTTGTAAATGAAGAGTCGGGAAAGGACAAAAGAAATCCTATAATAATTAGTGATGAAGAGGAATTAGATGCAAGATTCTCTTCACCTTCGTCGTCACCCATGTACGACCCCGAGACGCGTACTGTGTATTATAAAGGGGCAAATAAGACAGAAGAGGAATCGGAGGCAAGATCTCCTTCATTTTCGTCATCCCCTAGGTACAATCCCGAGACGGGTATCGCATCTTATAGAGTGAGAAGAAAAACAGAGTGTGAATCCCCCATAAATGAAGAGAAGGAAGAAACACTAAGAATATTTCGAGCTTCACGCTATTCCTCGCCAGAGTGCGAATATTACCCTTAGCCTTCTCCAATAGTAACAAGAAAAAGGAGAGAGAGGCAAAAAGGGACAAAAATAGCTCAGACTAAAAATAGTAGAAGGTAAATGAGTGACCTGCTTACCTCGAGGTAGTGAGAATCCTGTCAGGAAGAGAAAGAAAAAAGGGAAGACTGGTAAATGCATTCGTGAGTGCTAATGCATTAGGATCAAGGACTATACAAGTCTCTAAATGCAATAATTATTAGTATTATTTAGTAAATAAGAATTTATTTGTATATAAATTTATATTATTATACTATATATATATATATATTATATATATATATATAATATATATATATTAATATATATATTTATATATACTATATTAATTATTGTATGTGAGTTATCTATTTATATTTTTCGTTTGTGTCCAGAAGAAACAGGAAAAACCCAGCCAAACACAAAAGCGAGAGAAAGTGAGTATTGATGTCGATATATACGGGATAAAAATTTGAAGTGTGCGAAGGTGTAACAAATATTTCTCAGTGTGAGCTATACGTAGTATCATACGTAAAGCTAAAGGTGTCACAAGTTAGTTTCCTAAATATCAATTTGATTGTCATTATTTATGACTACATTTGCATAATAATATTTATTATAATATATAAGAAAGAGATTGCAAATTTAAATATAGCCTTATCATACACATCCGTCTATAGATATTATAAAGCAAGAACATTGTTTCTCATGAATTACAAAACATATGTTTTATAGTTTGTTTGTCTGCTATTTATATACTATTATATATATAATAATATATATTATATTATATATATATATATATATATTATATATATATTTATATATAATTATATTATATATATATATATGTTATTTTTTTTGTTTTATTAAAAAAAAAAAGAGTGTGTGTGTATAGAATGAAGATGAGTATCAAGTTAAAATAAAACTTTTTATATTTTTTACGCTTGAGACATAAAAGATTTTTCTTTCTCCAATTATCAACAAAAACGAGCAAAGCACAATCGCATGCAAATAAAGTAATATTGTTTATGCTGCTATCTTCTCGATAAAATAATGTTTCTTTGGCTTATAAATATCACAAACAATTTATTTTTTTTTCATTTACAACTACAGATAATTTTTAAATTTTTTACAAATAAATATTGATTAACTTGATTATATATTATTGTGACAGATTAATAAAGCATCCATTAATACGGATCAGATTGAAGACGATGTAAATTAAGGAGCCATCACAGATTAATTATGCATTATGTGAAACACCAGAGCATCAACAAAACTCACTGATTCTGTATACCAGATAATAGACAAAGATATGTCTCCGAATAAGGTAAAAATACATGGTGAGGATTGAGGTGGTTTAAAATCACCCACTGGCTCTATGATTTGGCATGCCCTACACATAGCATAGGGTAAAAGCGTTAAGTGAGAAGAACCCGATTGATTCTGAAGTAAACTCCCACATTGTATGGATTTACGCGGCTTAGAAATGTAAATTCCAATACATTGATTTTGAGCACAGTCTCACATATATGGAGTATGCGCTAATAGGAGAATACTAGTAAGATAAGCACACACACATACTAGTATGATGAAAAATTACTCTACGACTAGTATTGAGATAATATTTTTTTTTTACCCATTCAGTGAGAATGAAGAAAAAGTACCGGCACATGTTGCGAATGCGCAGGCTTAACGACCACATAGCCTCGAAGTGAATATATACTTAAGAGAAGTTTTAAGCAAAAAACGATACTTGAGCGCCTAACTAAATTAAAATTTATTTATAGGGCGAAGGAATCCGAGTTTGATTCCAGTTGCAGAAGATCGTTTGACTAGAACTCAAATTAGGACTAATTCGGTCTAGCTTATATTGATAAAGTATTGAAGAGGTTAAAGAGGAGCATAGAATACTGCACTCAAGTAGAATCAAGAGCAAGATTAATTCTATTCCGAGCTGTTATATCGATTTGGAGAGAATGGCAGTGCTACATGGTGAGGTACAAGCCTACCGATTGGATCGACTCTCTGTTCAGATAAATTATTCTGTTATTGTTAGGTGAAAAGACCATGAGGTAGTCATTCAATTTAGAATGAAGAGGTATATTGAAAGTACAAAGACTGTCAACATAATATCGCTCTGCCGACGTTTTACCGATTGTGGAGTGTTTGACGATCACATAAGTTATAGACTCAAGCGCTTCTGCACCGCTAGTTAGGGCACAGAGCGGTACAGCCATGAGGATATTATGTAGGCTAGCGCAAGTAAGTAATTAAGGAGATCAATCATAAAGAAAGAGGTTGTGGGAAATTACCGCCAAGCGTCATCGATCTATAGATTTTGGGATGATGACCGAGAGGACAAGCCTCTTGTGCTCGTCGAAATTGGAAGGATTGTCCAGCACTCTATCTGTGGAATTTATACGATAAACAAAATATTATATGAATAGAATGAATACAGAATTGTCGGTATACGTTGTACAAAACTTTCGGAGTAAACCGATTTAACAAATCAACTTGAAATCGTGAATTTTATTTGCGTGCGTCAATGGCACTGTGACGTTTAAGTGCTACAACATCCATTGAAAGGCGTATTCATCAACACGCTTAATTTAGAAGAAGATAAAATGCTGACAAACAAGAGAAGAAGATTTAAGAGGCATTACGAAGGCTGCAGAAGCAAGCATAAGCCAATTACCCTTCAGTAAAGCAAAAGAGTTGTAAAATCTCCGGATAAGTTGTTCCACTCTTATTAATTTGACTCTGTTCGAAGCTAATATCTTCCAATCAAAATAGATTTTAATAATGTATATAATTCATTTAGTGTACTAAAAGTAATCTATTATAAAGCAAAGTGTTTGTGGAAAGAGAAAGACTAGAGTCCATAGGCTGTTGGATGACTATCAGTCAATCACCCTTTATTGGTATAAGAGTTTAAAACCTCTAGAAGATGTAACTTCAGCTCTAACTTTTC
Source organism: Trachelipus rathkii (assembly GCA_015478945.1). NCBI lineage: Eukaryota > Metazoa > Arthropoda > Malacostraca > Isopoda > Trachelipodidae > Trachelipus > Trachelipus rathkii. The sequence goes on along the minus strand of JABUQX010013173.1, from coordinate 4,047 downwards.
TCTTAACATAAACCTGAAGCGAAATATTTAGATTTAATAACTTGCTGAACATAACCTAACTTACTAATTTAAAATATTAAGATATATTTTTGTTTCCATAAAAATGACAAAGAACTTCATTTAAAACTTTAATGTATATATAGGATAAAATATATATATAGAACTATCAAAAATCTCCCATAACTGACACATTGAGGAGAACTAGAGAAAGAAATAGCTATAGAAAATAGATAGCAGAATTGATGGCAAGATGAGAGCCATTAAAATATATATATATTTAGATAAAAAAACTCAACGCTTATTATTGAGTCAAAGTAGTTCATTAAATAAGAAAAAGTGTAAAAACTTGAAATTTTATTTCTGTTAAAAATGAATGAGGAATTTATTTCAACCGAGCATTATATCTATAAGTGAAGTTGAAAGAGCTCATCAATGAATCTTGCAGATACTATTGCTAGAGGGAGAAGGTTCCACCATTCATTTAAGAGGATAAGATCACTTGTTAAATATTAATTGAAGAAAATTCTACTAATCCAACCATTGGAAAGAATTTAAATAAGAAGCTTGAAGTTAGAAGATGGAAGTGTGATAAAGAAATTTCAGCTGAATAAAATATGGGTAACCCCAACCTTTAAGATGCCTAATTAAATAAAATTTAGAGTTCTTGGAAGTTGAGGTAACGTATAGTTTAAGATTTCAACAAATCAGAAGAAGGACATCTATGGAAATAAGAAGCAAGGAATATTTATATAAATTTTCAGATAATAGTGTATCGAGGGTCCAATATTTGATAGATGAACAAATATTTATTCTCGATATACCCTATTTGAATTTAAATAAACATAGTTCATATAGTATTGTAAAAGTAAAGCCAGCTTGTAAAAACATTTTAATAATCTTTTAATAAATAAAACTTTATTGGTATCTCATTTTATTTTATTTACTTTTACACAATTTTTGTTAAGTAATACAATTTATTTGGGTAATGGTTTTCACTAGAATGAAAACTCAGGTATAAGTAATTATGAAAACATACATTTCATAACAGGTGTACGAAAGTAGTTCGGTATTTAATTTACGGTATTGTTATTTATTAAATCATAATAATATTTAATATAATTTGTTTATATTTATGTAATATTTATGGTGTTAATACAATTTGTATGATACAGTGTTATTTTATCTAAAATAGGTGTGCGTTAATGTTGTACTCTAATTGTTTTAACACGTAAAATCAACATTACAACAAACACAACGACAGGATATGGAGAATGAAGGAACTTCAACTATCTGATTTCTTTTACCTTTTAGATGATGGAGAAGATATCAGAGTCAACCCCGCATGATTTGGTTGATTAGCACGGATAGGTAGGCTCACAATAGTCACATCACCATGCGAAAGCATTTTAACCGAAAATTTGGAGGAGATGAATGGTCAAAGACTGCACTTCGGTACGTGCATTAGAAGCGAGAAGAACCCAAACGGCGAATTTGACACAAGTAAGTCGTCGACTATTATAGCGAGTTCAATAACCTCGAACTAGATGTTCAAATTCACCTTGACAAGTATTGTAAAAAAATGGATCAAACCATGTTCCCAGACTGAAGACGTGCGATGAATCGGCTCGACGAATTGGCGCTGCGGATCAATTTGATTTAACGAATTCATTGAATGATAATATTGTTGTTTTCTCATTACGGAAACGATAATTTAGAGAGGTATTTAGAATGCAATTATGAGCAGAAGGAATCAACGATAAAATAAGAATTCAAAATAGAGAAGCCATACATGAAGAGATATTTTCAGGGCGAAATCGTACGAATAGTAATAGCCATTATATCTGACAGGTACATAAATACTGCTGTAGTCTAGCACAAGAATAGAAATGGAAAGTGGAGGAGATGAATCAATATGTCTGAGAAATTATGTCATGAATGCACAGAAATGCAAAACACTTGTACGATGTTGCCATTACTCAAGTGTCTTCAAAGTTATGTATCTCGACTAAGAATGGATATAGACCGAGGACTTCTGTAGTAGAAATTCTTTGTGATGTTTCGACAAATTTATTAGATTTAGCCAACATGGCTTATCGATAATTCAACACCGCGATGTAAGGAGTTTACATGGAAAATTATGTCTTAACAGGAATAATGGAATAATGAACACATGTGGAGAAAAAGCCATTAGTAGAGTATATCCGATTAATTTACTATGTTTTTATTAAGTTATGGATATATTAAGGACAAAGTCATAAAAGATACATAGGCGAAGATAAGCCTAGAATTGTTATTTAGATGGCTCAGAACTTAATAGATTGAAAAAATCAGATAGTAGAAATAATATTTACAGACATTTTGGATTGCACTCCATACGAAATGATGGAGGATATATTTATAATAGCTTGTACTAAAGCTTGGGCCTTAGCTATGTTTCATATACCGTTAAAACTAATATCATATTTAAAGGAAGAAGAAGCAGTTTGAGAAGAGCGTTACTACCAACTAGAAATGAAGATACTTTAGACATAATGAATGTATGGTTGCTATACCACAGAAGAAGAAATATAATAGAATTGATACAGAATTTTTTCCAGCATATTATCATAGGTGAAAACATACCAGTTGTCCATACCAGATCTCAAATATCTACCAACAATCTATCACTTCATTGGAGATTGTTTTGGAAAGATAATACTTGGACCTTAAGAGGTAGACCTCGAGGAAAATTCAGATTTATAAAAGAGTAATATAAATGATAATTAGAAAAAAAGAGAGGCGTACTTGCAGATTATGGTCAAACTCTTAAAGACGATACTAACAAATTAGATTTTATGAGAGATAGTATATACTATACTTATTGTGTTGTTACGTAATATTATATAATATAAATATGATATATTATATATAGTATATTATATATATAATTATAATATATATATATCTATATACGTATATATAATATATTTTAATATATATATATAATATATAATATTAGCATATATATATAAATATAGGTGTTTTCTTAGAAAATGGACCGCATTGTGAAGTTCGGTACCAACACAGATCCAGTGAGTGTTGGGCGTTTCCTTTTGGAAGGGGGAGGGGGTGTGACAAGCCTTGAAACCATTTGTTTGAGTAGCCAAATAACACAATGTGCACCCATGTTGAGTAATATATATAATTTTAGTTTCGGATCTCAAATTGAACCGATAACTGCAACAGTTTCTTCCACACTGTTCGCAACTTACCATACTGTACAAGAAGACCGCTCCGATATACCAATCAGACTCAAAAGACCATTAGAAGAACCAGATACTATATCCAGAAAGAAACGTATCATGCAGCCACGATACAAGTATCTCATGCGAAGTGTGAGATTAACACCCAAACTAAGAAGAGAAAAATGGGAAAAGTTAAAAGAAGCTAAAAGAAACCTTCAAGAAGAAAATGCAATACTACAAGAAAAGGTAGAAAGATTTAAAACCATAATACTAAGCCGATCGAAACTGGAGGAATTTCTTCGACTGCTGAGAACTACAAGAGTTAATTAAAACCATAAAACCAATCATTTTACAATGACAATGACCAAAGCATTACAATGGTCATGAATGTGAAGTATATATATATCATATATTATATTTTCTTATATTTTATAATATTTATATATTATATAGATATATAATATATATATATTATATAAATATTATGATGTGTGTTGTTTATTTGTTATACAGTCATTTTATTTTAATGTGTATTTTATTTCTCATTTATTGTAAATTATGAAGTCTATCCGTACAGAAACGTTTTCTTTAACAGTTAAAGAGTAATAAATTAGAGATACTATTAAGATATTTTATCCTGATATAGTTACTATTTTTGTTATTTTTCATGATTTATTATTACTTTATACTATATATATTATATATATTATATATATATATATTATATTATATATTATATATTATAATTTTCATATTTAATATATTTTATTATATTTAATATATATATATATTATCATAATAGTTAATATTCTTTATGATATTC
>JABUQX010013172.1:5000-10000 GCA_015478945.1 Trachelipus rathkii | reverse complement strand
AACAAGATTCCATAATTTTTTTACTTAAAATGTCTAGGTTTTACATACCCTAAAGCAGCTAAATCTGGTAAATCAAACCAGCATCAACCACCCTTCTTGTCCAAGTTCGTGATCTATTGATTCTATTGAAGCTATTGACTATGCATTCAAGTCATATTTTTTACTGGAATAAACGTAGACACTTGCAAAATTCTCAAGCAAACCTAACATTACTCAGCAAAAAAACTTAACCTATGCTTACGTTTCTAACACATCATCACCAGTTAACACAGTAATATTTTACGAAACTTATCATTCTCTAACAAACCAGTTTTAATTTCACATTGTCATAGTAATATTTAACAAAGAAGTAACAGAAATTAAACATAGCCTAAACACATCAACACTTACAAACCTATTCACACATTTTCAAACATATCTCTAACATATTAACGTTAATCTTACATATGACACAGTAACATTTAACAAAAATTTTCATAACCTTACCAAATATCATAATTCCCCAAACAAATAATTGGCAAACCAAACAAAGTGTTTATCCAAACATAACATAAAAAATTAACAAAGTTTTACCAAACATACATAAAAATAAGCTTCTTTGAATAAATATTCATTAGTTTAAAGTGTAATGGTTTACCGAATTTAAAGCAAGTAAATCAGTAAATCGTTAAATCAAACCACCAGTCCCCTCCCCACCCCTCCCTACCCACCCGTCCTTGACCTTTTGATCTATTGATCTATTGATTCAGGTCACATATTCGAGTATCATTTCGGATAAACATAATACAAAAAATAAGTTCTTTATATACTAACCAACGAATATATGCTAACGTAACATTGTTTTCACATTAATAAAGCTAACATATCATTATCGGAACTAAGAATATAATGTACAATGATAAAAATAACACATCTTACGCATGAATAAACTACTAACATTAACAAATTCCATTACTTAACAACAGTAAAGTACCTAGCACAGCGTACAAAACGTAACCTATTCCACACTTTTTCAAGCATATCTCTAAACATATTCAATGTTAATTTTTACATTTAACACTATCGATTAACGTCATTTCGAGGTATCATTCGGAATAACATAGCACAAAAAAAATGAGTCTTATTACTAACCAGCGAATATTGCTAACATAACAACTGTTTTCATATTATAAGCTAACATAGCATCATATGAACAATAAGAAAATAATGTTAACAAGGAAAACCTACACAACTTACGCACGATAAACTGTTACATTAAACAAAGTTCCACACTAAACACCAGTAAAGTAACTAGCATGGATACAAAACGTAACCTATTCATACTTTTTTCCAAACATATCTCTAACATATTAACGTTAATCTTTACATTGACCACAGTAATATTTAACAAAAATTTATCATTACCTTGTCTAATTATCATACAGCCCAACGAATAACTGTAAACATTAACAAAGTTCCACACCATAACAAAAAAATAAGTTCTTTGAATGAAATATCATAGTAGTAAATTGTAACAGTTTACTGATTTAAGCAGTAAATCAGTTAAATCAGTAAATCAGTATGTTAAATTAAACGCGTTGCTAAAAACTTGTTATGATTATTAAATAATAATAATAATAATATAATAATAATAATAATAATAATAATAATTAATAATAATAATAATAATAATAATAATAATAATAATAATAATAATAATAATAATAATAATAATAATAATAATAATAATAATAATAATAATAATAATAATAATGTTCGTGTATGTGATAATAAAATAATATTTGGACCGGTTATGTTTTTTGAATTTTTTTTATTTTTTAGGGAATATTTGTGGGGAAGGGTATTGTTTTAGGGGTTTTGGGGTTTTTTTTTTTTTTTTCCCTTGTACATAATATTCTTAGTTCATGCTATGATATGATAGCTTTATTGATGTGAAAACTATGTTATGGTAGCATATATTCGTTGGTCTGTATATAAAACACTTATTTTTTGTTATGTTTATCAAAAAATGATACTCGAAATATGGCTGGAATCGGTAGATCAATAGGTCAATAGATCATAGAAGGGAGGGTGAGAAGAATGGGGAGGGTAGGGTGGGAGGTTTGATTTACTAAATTACTGATTTACTGCTTTAGGATCACTAAATTATTTCACTTTACTAAGATATTTTATTCAAAGAACTTATTTTATGTCATGTTTGGTTAAAACTTTGTTATGTTTTGTTTTGTTTTGTCTAAGTTTGTTTCATATTACTGTGTTGTTGTTGTTGTTTTACGTTATGTCAGGATAAAATGTTATTATTTTATGCTATGTTTGGTTAAAACTTTGTTATGTTTGCTATTATTCGTTGGGGATTATGATATTAGACGAGGTTATGATGAATTTTTGTCAAATATTACGATGTTGATGTAAAAAAATTATTGCGTTAGCATTATATTCGTTGTCAGTATGATAATTAGACAGGGTTATGCTAAATTTTTGTTAACTATTACGATGTTAATGTAAAATTAACATTGTTATGTTAGAGATATATGCTTGAAAAAAATGTGAATAGGTTTACGTTTTTGTTTATACGATTGATAGTGTACTTTTACTGTTGTTAAGGTGGAAGTTTGTTTAATTAGTAGGTATTCGTGCTTATGTGTGTAGTTTGATCGTTGTACATTATATGCTTTTAGTTCATTGTTATTGTTATGTTAACGTTGATAACGTAAAATCGTTTTTACGTTAGCCATATATTCGGTGGTTAGTATATAAAAGAACTTATTTTTGTGCTTATGTTTAGTCGAAATGATACTCGAAATGTGGACATGAATCAATAGATCAATAGATCAAAAGGTCATGCAGGAAGCAGGGGAGGGTTGTTGATGGTTATGATGTATTGATTTACTGATTTACTGCTTTAAAATCAGTAAACTATTACAATTTACTATGATATTTTATTCAAAGAACTTATTTTTATGTTATGTTTGGATAAAACTTTGCTATGTTTACAGTTATTCGTTGGGCTGTATGATAATTAGACAATATTATGATAAATTTTGTTAAATATTACTGTGCCAATGTAAAATTAACGTTAATATGTTAGAGATATGTTTGGAAAAAGTATGAATAGGTTACGTTTTGTATGCCATGTTAGTTACTTTACTGGTGTTAAGTGTGGAACTTTGTTAATGTTAACAGTTTATTCGTGTGTAAGTTGTGTTAGGTTTGTCGTTGTACATTATTTTCTTAGTTCATATGATGCTATGTTAGCTTTATTAATGTGAAAACATTGTTATGTTAGCATATAATCGCTGGTTAGTATATAAAGAATTCATTTTTGTGCTATGTTTATCCGAAATGATACTCGAAATGCGACGTAAATCAATAGTGTTAATGTAAAATTAACATTGATATGTTAGAGATTTGCTTGAAAAAGTGTGAATAGGTTACGTTTTGTACGCTGTGCTAGGTACTTTACTGTTGTTAAGTATGGAACTTTGTTAATGTTAGTAGTTTATTTGTGCGTAAGGTGTGTTAGGTTTTGTCATTGTACATTATATTCTTAGTTCTGATAATGCTATGTTAGCTTTATTAATGTGAAAACAATGTTACGTTAGCATATATTCGTTGGTTAGTATATAAAGAACTTATTTTTTGTATTATGTTTATCCGAAATGATACTCGATATGTGACCTGAATCAATAGATCTATAGATCAAAAGGTCATGGACGGGTGGGTAGGGAGGGGTGGGGAGGGGACTGGTTGGTTTGATTTTTTGATTTACTGATTTACTGCTTTAAATTCGGTAAACTATTACACTTTACTATGATATTTTATTCAAAGAACTTATTTTTATGTTATGTTTGGATAAAACTTTCTTATTTTTATGTTATGTTTGGATAAAACTTTGTTATGTTGCAATTATTTGTTAGGGATTATGATATTTAGGTAAGGTTATGATACATTTTTGTTAAATGTTACTGTGTCAATGTAAGATTAACGTTAATATGTTAGAGATATGTTTGAAAAATAGTGTGACACCCCTTGTAAGTGTTAGATGTGTTAGGCTATGTTTAATTTCTGTTACTTTTTTGTTAAATATTACTATGACAATGTGAAATTAAAACTGGTTTGTTATAGAAAATGAATAGTTTCGTAAGATATTACTGTGTTAACTTGCGAGATGATGTGTGTTAGAAACGTAAGCATAGGTTAAGTTTTTTGCTGAGTAATGTTAGGTTTGCTTGAGAATTTTGCAAGTGTCTACGTTTATTCAGTAAAAAATATGACTTGAATCAATAGATCAATAGATCAATAGATCATAGACATGAAAGGGTTGGGGAGGGCAGTTTGATTTTACTGATTTTAACTGATTACTGCTTTAGGGTATGTAAAAACATGACAATTTAGTAAAAAATATGACTTGAATCAATAGCTCAATAGATCCAATAGATCAATAAGATACGGTATGATATGGAGGGCAGTTTGATTTACTGATTTACTGCTTTAGTGTATGTAAAACAGACAATTTTAGTAAAAAAATATGACTTGAATCAATAGATCAATAGATCAATAGATCAATAGATCACGGAAGGGGTGAGGAGGGGTTGGCGGTTTGATTAACTGATTTACTGATTTACTGCTTTAGTGTATGTAAAACATGTCAATTTTAGTAAAAAATATGACTTGAATCAATAGATCAATAGATCAATAGATCATGGAAGGGGTGAGGAGGGCAGTTTGATTTACTGATTTACTGATTTACTGCTTTAGGGTATGTAAAACATAACAATTTTAATAGAAAATATGACTTAAATCAATAGATCAATAGATCAATAGATCAATAGATCAATAGACCATGGAAGGGTAGGAGGATGAATGGATGGTAGTTTGATTTACTGATTTACTGATTTACTGATTTACTGATTTACTGATTTACTGATTTACTGCTTTACTGATTTACTGATTTACTGATTTACTGATTTACTGATTTTAGGTATTTAACTGATTTACTG